>WOVY01000801.1:0-262500 GCA_013436015.1 Rhipicephalus annulatus
AAATCAGTTTTATTTTATCATGATGTGAATTTTATTATTATTATTATTTGAACATACTGCAGGCTCTTCATGGATACATGCAGAAGTGGGGACAAGAAAATACATACTAAACATAAAAAATACATACACGAAATAACAAGAAAAAAGATAAATTTTCAACAGCTCAGAATTCAAACTGGACACACTGTATTAAGTTCATACGGTGTTACAGCACACAATATTATTGTCTAATCTGTTGCAGTGGTGAATGATATTTAAAGTCAATCTTTCTTAAACGGTGTTCTTCCATATACTTTCTCATCTTGTAGCTTTTAGTCCGAGTTATTAGCAGCGTCAGTTCAGTAAAAAACATTTTTTTATGAAAGGCGCGACAGAGCTCGTAGAGCTTGCTGCCTTGTTTTCGTAATACTCGTGTGAATTAAAGCTGTCACTCGGTTATGAATTACTTCTTTCTGCGTTAATTAAAGCAGCAGCGAACGAAAGGGGGACTATGATTCTCCTGTTTATATGCGATGACACACCCTGAATCGGGCAGGGCTGTCTGGCTGCGGTGAGCTTCGCGAGCTTTTCACGGCTGTGAGAATTCACACAAAAACAATAATGGGGAAACTTGGAGAGTCTGTTTACGGCGTGTATGCATTTCACGGCCTCGACTCAAGCGTAAAAATTGGGCCGCTGACTCAAAAGGTATGTGCTTTCTCCGGCGTGTATAGTTTGAAGCGCAAGCGCATTGAGTGTGGCCTGGCACGAATAGCTTTTTCGGCACATTTGTTATATGCGAGGATTTTACCGAAACAAATCAAGGATAATGTATTTATGCACAGCGCATTTGCATATCGTCTTTAGAGCTCTTTGCTCAACTGGGGTCTGTCGTTGGTGCATTAGTTAACAGGTAAAATGTACACGAGTGACGTAGACTGCCGCGACGGCGAAGACATTCTGCAAATGAGCCACATTCTCACCGTTTAAGGCACTTCATGTTTTGACAAGGTTCTCAGAGCTATAGCTACTACACCAACGAGGCTCACGTGTTCATTTCAGAGCCCCTATTACAGCCCCTACAACTATACCTCTGTTGTGGCCGCCGCTTGTAAGCATGTGGGACGCGTACCAAAGCGCAGTGCTTGGAGGCAGCTCTTGCCTCTGCTGCGCCAGTTGTCACGTTATCATAGAGGGCGGTAGTAGGATGGCTAGCGTGCTTCCTAGCTGACAGATGGGTGGAGCCTGGCGCCACGACGTCGATACAACAAACCTACTTTTATCGACGGAGCCTACCTTTGTTTATAAAAATGGACTAGGATCCCAATACAAAGCGCCCACACACATTAAACGGGACCCACAAGATGAAAACGCACGCATTTTCAAGAAGTGAATGATGACGAATGGATGAAGCTTTGGCTGTCGTATGGGTGAGTAACCATACGGTGCCAGAGCGTTGCTCCATTTAATGTAAATTTGAGTGACATAAAGTGACATAAAGAGTCGACGACAAAGCTGGGTGCTACAAGGTACATAACGTCACCGTAAGGCTCTGTGTTGTGTTTTATACTGTTACGTTGGAATTGTGGTTGATACTCGTCGATTCTCAAACTTCGTTTTTTTTACAAGGGCTCAGCGCTAAGTTGTTTCTCCCTATATAATTTCACTCTTATTAATAAATTACATGACGCCAAAATTATCACGCTCGCTGGTGTTTGGTAAGCGAGAAACTATGGAAATGCAGGTGGCGGCGCCACTTTCATGCTTCCCGCACCAATCGACGTGAAGTCACAGATTTCAATGACATCTAGGGCGTTCGTAGTTCATAATCGGCAAAAATCTAGTACATTGTCCTTTGAGAATGCCCTAGACCTAAACCAAGTTTAAGAGATTTTGTTGCACCAATGACGCCAAAATAAAAGAAAGGAAATCGAAATTGTGACGTCACGAGCAGGCATTTCGGCTCGACATTAAAAAAAAATGATTGTTACTAAGCATGTTACCTCTGGAGCAATGCTAAAAACATAAAAAAGGGCAGCGAAATGACACAACGGAGCACCACAACTACTGGCTGTTGATTGCGGCAAAGGATGTAAATCAAACAAAACCTCCACGGATGCGCAGTGACGTGAAAGAGTAACGTCAACATGTCAACATGTAAGCTGTCCATAAAAAAAAAGAACTGATATCGATAGGGTACAAACGATGTGTCACTCACCCAGACGGGTCAATTCATTCTAACAAAAAACGCTTCCCTCACCGTTTTATCTCTGTTCTTGCCGATGACCATAATATGCTCGAAATGCGCCAAGAACAAGAACAAATTCCTTTACTTGAGTAACTCGCCCAAGGACAACTTCTAGAATGTTTGAATTCAATTTCCTCTTCCATTTTTGAGCTTGTTATGACGAAATTGGTGACAGGAGAGTTTTCAGAGTAAAATTTGTCAGTCTAAATTGTTTCCATCATCATCATTATTAATCCTTGAAGACTCCTGTTGAGGTATTATATAAGGGGGAGGATACACAAAAAAGGAACGTTCAAACAGTCATTTTAATTAAGAAAAAAAAGGAATTTACAAAAAACAGAGGTAATTTCAAGCAGTCAAAATACATGCGAAGGATGGTGTGCTCAAAAAGAAGAAAACACAAATAACAAAAATCTCTATCCATTAATTTGACTGGGTCACGTCCAATCACAACACGGTCAGGTAAACTATTCCATTCTGCAAAGGCTAATGGCAAAACAGGAGTTGTTGAACAAATTGGTAGGATTGGAATCCCTTTAAAGCAGCCGTGAACCCAGTGGCCCAACGTGATTCTGTCTGCCAGGGGACGATGTGCTCCAGAGCCGGATACATAGCGTCTACAATTGAGGTAGCGGAAGGCGGCATGTCATGTGCTCCTTTTGTTTAGGACGGACTATCTCGTTTCGTCCTTTTGCGTGGTTGCCCGTCGTCGTCGCTCCAATCAGAAACCAGCCGGAGCGGATGCGGGCGAGAAGGAAGGGGAGAGAGAGGCTGCCTCGTTCTGGCTTCATTCCGGTAAGCCGATGCGCGCCTCCTGTTATTCACATCCTCCTTGAAACGAGGTGGCTATCCTGCTTGTTATGAGAAGCAGCTTTTTTAACGTGCATTACATACGTTAAACGAAAGAAAGAAAAACATTACCTGTTACTCCTTTCAACGAGCCCAGAGTTGTCAATTAAAACATATAACGCCCATTAAAGATAAACGTTCTTATTCTGTTAAAGGTCATTATACATTATTTGAAGAGTCGTTGTGAGCGCGACTCTCCGAAATAGTAAACGTGTGTCTTTATATTGGTGGCAACTCAGCGCTCACCCCCAAAAAATAAAAGGGATTTTTTTCGATGCTCGAGTTGGCTTATCCAGGTAATGTTGAATTTACTCAAGTCTATTCTGGACCAAACAAAGCTGTTCCACTGACTGTTAGGCTCGCCGCAGCTGTCACCAGAAAATTCGAGTGGTTATGCGCCACAGGACTAGGGCGAACCCGACTGCCGTGTAAAGCAGGTGCTTATGTCAAACGAAAACAAACACGCCAGAAAAAAAGATGGAGAAAGGAAGAGATAAAGAAGAGAAAGTAAAAAGAAAGAGTAAAAAAGAAATAGAAAAACCACAGAAAGGCAGAAGAAAGAAAGATATAGAGAGAAATAAGGCGAATGAAGGCCTAGAATGATAGATAAAAACATAGAAAGAGATATAAAGGAACATGCACGGAAAACAGAGCAGGACAGAAAGAGAGAAAAAAGCAGGGAGAAAGAGAAAAAGAGAGAAATAAAAGGGGGAAGTATAGGCAATGACAACAGTTCTCACTCTTTGGAGAAGTTATCGCAACAGTTATCATGGTTAGCGGATCTTTCCAAACTTGTTTATAACTCTGCGTTCACGAAGAGAGTGCACAGCTGACAGTTGTTGTTCAGGGACTGTAGTTTATGAGAATTTACTTTGTTATATTGTAACGATGTTGAAGGACTGGGGGTATAATAAAACGTATTTATTAAAGGGCGAACCTGTGCCCACAACTCAAAGGGACTATGGTCGTAGCACGTTACAGCAGAACGGTAAGATGTCTTCTTCTTCTACCTCTTCAAGAAGAGTCCCAAGCGCGTGGCACACATCAGCAGGGACCAGCTGGGTTCTCGTGCTATCATCATCGTCTCTGCGCAACACTAGACGGCGCCCATGTATGTCTCTGTGCGCGTGGTGATGGGCGCGTTGTTTGAATGCAGGCACTATGTCGTGGCATAATCCCCCTCCTCACACGCATCGTCCCGATGCGTCAGGCAATGAATAGATTCGTGGTAGGCGTAGGCGTCACTGGTCTTCCGGTGATCTCTCATACGGCTTCATCCGGACTACATGTACAACCTCTGTAGGGTTGCGGCGTTTTGAGCTCCCGTGTATAGCGGATCTGACTTGGTAAGTTACATCGCTTACACGATGGAGTAATTCGTAAGGCCCGAAGTAGTGGCTAAAAAGTTTTTCAGAAAGTCCGCGGCGACGCACTGGGGTCCATATCCATACTTTGTCACCTGGTTGAAAATGCGCTTCGGTACGACGCTGATTGTACCGATAGGAGTCGATACGTTGTTGGCGGCGTATTCTGTATCTCGCCATCTGTCGTGCTTCCTCGGCTCTTTGCAGGAAGTCGTCTAGGCCAGGTGGATTGCTGCTTTCATCATTCAGTGGTAACATGGCATCCAGTGGAGTGGTGACTCTTCGGCCGAATACAAGTTCAAATGGTGTCACTCGCGTTGTTTCTTGAACGGCTGTATTATATGCGAACGTGATGTAGGGCAATATTTCATCCCACAGTTTATGTTCGACGTCGATATACATTGAAAGCATATCAGTCAGAGTTCTGTTCAAGCGCTCCGTTAGGCCATTTGTTTGAGGATGGTATGCTGTAGTTCTTCTCTGGTCTGTGTGGGTCATTCGCATCAGACATTTCATTAGGTCTGCAGTAAAAGCTGGGCCACGATCTGTAATTACCACGCTGGGTGCACCATGTCTGAGGACTATGTTGTTGATGAAGAACTGGGCAACTTCAAGAGATGTTGCAGTGTACAGCGAGTCAGTCTCAGCATAGCGAGTGAGATAGTCTGTGGCTACGACTATCCACTTCTTGTGTGCAGTCGATGTCGGAAACGGGCCTAGGAGATCCATACCAACTTGTTGGAATGGGGCATGCGGTGGTTCTATTGGCTGGAGGAGGCCTGCAGGTTTCACGGATGGAGTTTTGCGTCTTTGACACTCACGGCAAGTTTTCACATAGCGCTGAACTGATGATAACAGTTTTGGCCAGTAGTATTTTAGGTGAATTCTGGCGAATGTACCGCTGAAACCCATGTGCCCAGATGTTGGCTCATCATGACATGCGTGCAGAATCTCGTTTCGTAAAGGTGCAGGTACAACGAGTAAAAACTTGTCACCATGAGGCTTGAAGTTCCTCTTGTAAAGGACCCCTTCCCGAAGACAGAACGAAGGGAGCCCTCTGGATAAAGTGCGCGGGACTTTAACGTTGAGTCCTTGGAGACGCTGTATAAGCGGCAGCAAATCAGGGTCATTTTGTTGTTGTTCAGCGATTTCTGATGCCTGGACGACGCCTAGAAACGGGAAGTCTTCCTCCGGCTCACTCGTCTCCACTGGTGCGCGTGACAGGCAGTCGGCATCGCTGTGCTTTTTCCCAGATTTGTATACCACAGTAACATCGTACTCTTGTAGCCTAAGGCTCCATCTTGCTAGTCGGCCAGAGGGATCCTTAAGATTCGCCAGCCAACACAGGCAATGGTGGTCACTTACTGCTCGGAATGGTCTACCGTAGAGGTACGGCCGAAATTTACTTATGGCCCAAATGACCGCGAGACACTCTTTTTCGGTTGCAGAGTAATTTGTCTCAGCTTTCGAAAGCTTGCGGCTGGCATACGCTAGCACTTTTTCTTGGGCGTTTTGCCGCTGGACTAGAATGGCTCCGAGGCCGACGTTACTCGCATCAGTGTGAACTTCAGTTTCGGCAGTATCATCGAAGTGGGCGAGGATTGGAGAGGCTTGCAGGCGTGTTCTTAACTCATCAAATGCTTCCTGTTGTTCACTTTCCCACCTAAAGGGCACCTCGTCTTTTGTCAGATTAGTAAGTGGTTCAGCAATGTTCGAAAAATTTTCCACAAATCGCCGATAGTACGCGCATAAACCCAGGAAGCGACGTACTGACTTCTTGTCTTTGGGTGTCGGGAACTTCGCGATGGCAGCTGTCTTTTCGGGATCTGGCCGAACGCCATCGGAGCTGACGACGTGTCCGAGGAATCGAAGCTCTTCAAAAGCGAAGTGGCATTTTTCTGGCTTGATGGTCAAGTCTGCTGAACGAATGGCTTCTAATACTGTGCGGAGTCGCTCTAGATGTTGGTCGAATGTAACGGAAAATACGACAACGTCATCCAAGTACACCAAGCAGGACTGCCATTTCAGTCCCGCGAGGACAGCGTCCATCATTCTCTGAAACGTAGCTGGCGCTGTGCACAGGCCGAATGGAAGCGCTTTAAATTCGTAGAGTCCGTCTGGGGTTATGAATGCCGTCTTTTCACGGTCGCGCTCATCCACCTCAATTTGCCAATATCCGCTCTTGAGATCAAGGGAGGAGAAGTATTTCGCACTCCGTAGTCGATCGAGTGTATCATCGATACGCGGCAGAGGGTATACATCCCGTTTCGTTACGCTGTTCAGTTTCTGATAGTCGACGCAGAATCGAAGGCTGTTATCTTTCTTTTTAACAAGCACTACGGGAGACGCCCATGGACTGCTGGAAGGCTGGATCACGTCATCTGAAAGCATCTCCTCCACTTGTTTCTTGATGACGTCTCTTTCCTTTTGTGATACTCGATATGGGTGTTGGTAAATCGGTCTCGTGGCTTCTTCTGTTATAATCCTGTGTTTTGCAATAGCCGTTCGTCGCACCTTAGAGGACGTTGAAAAGCAGTCCGAAAACTCTTTTATAAGGGCAAACAGTCGTTTCTTTTGATATTCTGGGAGCCTATGGTTGACGTTAACTGATGCGTCGACGTTGCAGGTCTCTTGTGGAGTGGTTGGCGTTGTCGCTAAACTGCATAGTTCAGTCGCCATGCAGAACTCGTGGAAATAGGCGATAGCCATACCTTGCGCGATGTGCTGACATTCATTCCCAAAATTCGTAAGGAGGACAACTGAGCGGCCATTCGTTAAGTGAACAACACCCCTTGCCACGCAAATTCCTTTGTTTAAAAATAGCTCTACGTTTCCATCCGCTATTCCTTCGTGGTCACAAAATGCCTTATTTTCAACAAGCACCATTACACTACAGCGAGGTGGCACTGTGACGTCATCATCAACAACGCGCAGAGCAGTAAGACGTCGCTTTTCCGATTCCTCCACCGACATAGCTTGTTCTGTCGAAAACGTTACACTGGATCTGCGCAGATTAATTATGGCTCCATTGGTTTGCAGAAAATTCATTCCTAGTATAAGCTCCCTTGAACAGTCCGGCAGCACGATGAAGTCAGCAACGTAAGTAAAGCCTCTTATTTCGAGCCTTGAGGTGCATCTGCCGAGCGGTGTAATAGTGTGGCCACCTGCCGTGCGTATCTGTGCCCCACTCCATTTTGTTACAACCTTTTTCAGTTTCTTTGCCAATTTGTGACTCATTACCGAATAATCAGCGCCGGTGTCAACTAAAGCATTCAGCTCGTATCCGTCTATTTTCAACCGCAAATCTGAAGTAATCTTCGCACTGCTGCGCTTATCCTCTGTAAACATAGCATCGTCACCTTGAAACCGCAATGGAGGATCTTCGCAACTGTCGTTATCAGCGGCCTCACCTCCACAGGTCGCTTGCTTCAGTTTTCCTGGTGTGGGCTTGTAGAACGGTGCCCAGACCGTGCGGAAGAAGCACGTGGGCTGGGTGATCGGTAACGCCTGGGCGACGGCGATCTTGGCTGATGTTGGCGTGGAGTGAGTGGGCTCTGGCGCGCGGACAAGTACTCTTCGATCTCGGTTGGCCGTTCACCGTTTCGAGGGCATGGTGCGTACAACGGAAAGCCCCTTAATCCTGCCTGTCGGTAAGGGCAGAACCTATACAGGTGACCTGCTTCCCCACAATGGAAACACAAAGGCCTGCGCTCATGGTCACGCCAGATGTCACTTTTCCGGGGCCTTTGATCCACGTAGCGAGCTACACCACGGGCTCGTGGCAGGTAGGTAGCCGTCGGTTCCAGTGGACGAGGTGCGCTGCGTACCGTTTGTGGGCAAGGAGAGGCCATCGTAACTGCTGCATTGGTGTGCGCCGCGGGTTGTCTGAGTACTTCAGAGTACGTTGGTATGCGTTGGATCGGCTGTGGCGCACGCTCCGGCTCACGTATCATCTGCCTCAGTTCATCTCGTACTACGTCGACTACAGACAGTGTTGCTGTAGTGTGAGGTGCTTGCAACTTGCTGAGCTCTTCCCTGATCACCGACCTGATGAGTTCTCGCAGAGCGTCCATGTCACTTCGCTGGCGTCCAGAAAAGACATTGGCAGGTGCATAGTTTATGTCTCGATTGTACTGTCGAGCCCGCTGTTCTAGCGTTTTCTCTATGGCTGTCGCTTCCGTATGAAACTCCGCAACTGTTCGTGGTGAGTTGCGGACGAGAACAGCGAATAGCTCTTGCTTCACCCCACGCATGAGGTGGCGTAGCTTCTTGTCTTCGGTCATATGGGTATCTGCGCGCTTGAACAGGCGGATCATGTCCTCGATATACATTGCGACACTTTCGTTGGTGAGTTGGTTCCTGGATTCGAGCGCAGCCTGCGCCTTTTCTTTGCGATCCGCGCTGACATAAGTCACCAGAGATTGTCGCCGAAATTCATCCCAGGTCGTAAAGGAGGTTTCATGGTTTTCATACCACGTCTTTGCGAAGTCCTCCAAAGCAAAGTATACGCGGCGGAGCTTCTCTCTCTCGTCCCAACCGTTCAAACGTGCCACTCTCTCAAAAAGGTTCAGCCAATCTTCTACGTCTTCATACGAGTCGCCATGAAATACTGGTGGCTGGTGAGGCTGATTTATCACCACTTGGGCTGGTGTTACATGACTTGTCATGGTGGCGGCGTCCATTGACTGAGTTCCCCTTGGCGTAAAGTGGAGTGGGCTGAATTCTGGTGAATCACCTCGAAGACGGCGACTGGTCCTCTGATGCACAGGTGTCGGCTCCGCAGTATCAACTGGCTGGTGGTCGGGGCTACGCTGTCTTGCGTTCGTAGGGCTTTGATTCATTACCCAGCACCTCCACCAGAAATGTAACGATGTTGAAGGACTGGGGGTATAATAAAACGTATTTATTAAAGGGCGAACCTGTGCCCACAACTCAAAGGGACTATGGTCGTAGCACGTTACAGCAGAACGGTAAGATGTCTTCTTCTTCTACCTCTTCAAGAAGAGTCCCAAGCGCGTGGCACACATCAGCAGGGGCCAGCTGGGTTCTCGTGCTATCATCATCGTCTCTGCGCAACACTAGACGGCGCCCATGTATGTCTCTGTGCGCGTGGTGATGGGCGCGTTGTTTGAATGCAGGCACTATGTCGTGGCAATATGACTCCAGTCCTTGCTTTTTCCCACCAATACCCTCGACGTACTGATCTCCGGACGCCTTTCGCAGGCGTCGCTGGGTGAATGGCTAGACATTTATTCCTAATTTCTCAATCAGTTATTAACTCCCCGGAAAGGTGCATGTCGCTAACTATCGGACAAGTTGCCGTATTACCGATTTTCTCCAGAATTCTTCAAGATATAATTTTGGGTAAAGTGTGAATGTTGTTTGGAAAGCATGTTGCCATAACAAAACTACAACGACGGTTTGTAAAAAGCGGACTCGAGCGAGCAACCATTAATTTCATTGAAACTATCGAAGGAAGAAAGTCCCCGCCATCAGGAAAGCGTTTGAATCTATAAGCTGCCAATTATTATCGGCAAAAATAAATTTATGAGGGTTTCCGAGAATGCACTTGTATATTTCGTAAGCATTCATTGCAAAAGAGACAGGACGTGCAAAAGGCGGACACAAGAAGTAAGGACACAACATCGTGGTGTCCTGACTTCTTTCTTGTGTCGGTGTTTGCGCACCCAGTCTTTAGCCGTGGGTCGTGCGTCCGCGATGCATATAGTAGTAGTAGTAGTAGTAGTAGTAGTAGTAGTAGTAGTAGTAGTAGTAGTAGTAGGTAGCCACCTCCACGGTCGGACTAGACGAGCGACATGCGCGCACTCTTTTGAATTGAGGAGGAAATCCGCGCACGTTAATAATATATAAAAAAATAGTTGTTTCTGATGAAACAACCTGCAGAGCCGAGTGTGAGTTACTTGATCTTCAACAAAATTTGCCTCGAATTTGATGCTTACTAAAAAAAATCTTCGCCAGATCCCACGTGCCTGGGATTTGACGTTATGCGAAGCATGCGGAGGGAAGGTGACCGTGTTGTAATTTTTTTTTATCGAGCGACATGTCGTGAAATGACGCTAAATATATGCACAAATATATTAAAAATTCATAAATAACCTTCTGTTTCATTCCACGATAACTTATCAATAAAATATATCTGTCTAATTTTCTACGTGTACCGCATATACAGTTTGTGCTACAATTTGACAGTTCACAATTTAATGCGTATAGGTATATATTCTTGGAGTGTCTGTATGATATGTTTGTTTTCATGAAGAGTTTTCATGTATGATGTCTACCTGTAATGCTTTATTTGCAGTGGCAATTATGCACATGCATGTTTTGATTTTTCTGGTTGCTCTATTGTTTGTATACTCGCATCGCATGCAAACATGTACACGCATGCCGAATGCGCATGGGAGTAGGAGCCTCTGTCAGGCAATACAGCCTTTAGCTCTTACTCCTCTTTCTGTATCAGAAATAAATAAAAATAAGCTTCAAAAATGTTGCACGCACAGACATATGTTGAAAAGTTACAGATGCTTATATAAGCAGCTGTTTGCCCTTGCGCAACGATGCCAACTGTCTCGTCGTTCCTGGGTCGATACTAAGTGTCAATCACCTGTGGCACGTACCCGCATACCAGCGGCACATACCCGCCCATGGGTATGTGCCGCTGCTAGCTAGCTAGCTAGATAGATAGATAGATGGATAGATAGATAGATAGATAGATAGATAGATAGATAGATAGATAGATAGATAGATAGATAGATAGATAGATAGATAGATAGATAGATAGATAGATAGATAGACTCAAAGTCGCCGAAGTTCGCATTTCTTAGCGAACCAATAAAAAAATTGCCACGTTAAATTCGCTGGGCATTACCTCCTCGATTTTAGCAAGGTATAATGAGAGTTGGGCTGCATTGCCATAATTTAACGCCGGTGAAATGAGGAAACTAGACACGAAGCGCAGGTCGTAAGACAGTCACGCGCGTGCTGCTCCTCTAGTCCGGCCGTGCCAACTCTCAGTAGTCCTTGGAATGTCCTCTGAATGGCGTTGCTTATTTATGATGAATATATGATGAAAATATGCGAAATGGCGGTACTTGGAGTGTTTAATAGACGTATGAGCAGACTCACGGAGCGACGGACGAATGGACAAGCACACAGACAGATGCATGGACGAACGGACGTACCGACGGATGGATGGATGGACGCACAGATGGATGCGTGGACGGACGGGCGGATCGACGGACGGACGCATGGACGGTCGCACAGACGAATGGATGGAAGCGCGGACGGACTGATGGACGCTTCGCCCCACTCATCATCATCCACGCCGTGAATATAGTGCGATTTTGTTTTTCAAAGGTGCAATAACGCATTGATAGGCGTACGACGGAGTTGTCTCCAAGGCGCAAGACCACTTGTGTATCACTTCACCTAAAAAAGGAAAAAAAACTCGCAGCATATTCACGAAGTGAACGATGATTAGTGGGGTGAAGAGTGAGTTTGTCTGTCTGTCTGTATGTGGATATGCTGTGATGGGTATACGCTGGAGGGACGGACTGACCATGAAAAGCCTCGCCCCCCCCCCCCAAACATATATATATATATAGGATTCACACCTTCAAGTATACTTTGGTGTGAACGCACAGGCTTCAAAAAGACCACCTTGTTGCACATGATACACGAAACGGAGTGTGCAAGTCTAGAAATAGACGCTCTCTTGTCGTTGTGGCATACCGTGTTCTTCTCTGGAGGCCGCCGCGTGTGTGTACACCAACGCAACACACGCCGAGGCTCACAACATGGCCGGCTGGGCGCGCGTGATGCAACCGGTCGTTGCCGCCGCCGCCAAGGTGAAGGCCATCTGGGTCAGTGGAACGACGGCTGCTCCAGTGGCCGGCTTCGACGACGGAAGTGGGCCGCGCTTCGCTTTCACGGCCGACGACCAAGCAGCGGAGAGGCCGCCGTTCTACCTCGTATAATACGCGTCCGCATTTTCACCCCGAAAGCGGAGATTTCTCCCCCATTGTCGACTCCACGGCGGGCAAGGGTAATTGCGCAATGCGTCGCCCACCGTTAGACGTGAACGCCAATTTGACCCCCGTTCTTACCTTCCTTCAGTGATACTTGGCTCGGATCGGAGCATATTCGTCGGGTTAGCCTGCGGTGGCGGGAAAACGTAACGGGGATTATACACTGCGCCCTGCACCACGAGGCTGTACATCGTTCGGTCATGACGGCAAACCAGTCATGAGCTCCGAAGCAAACAGTCGTAATTCAGCGCGCTCTATACTTACTCGGTCGTCAACAGGACAATCTGTTGCCGTCGTTCTTACTCGAAGCGTTATTTTGTTCCGTTGTCGAGGTCATGTCCCCTCTCGGTTGATTGCACTTCGGTCATTCATTAACTGGTACACGAAAAGCAGACGCTCTCTTTAGGAAACGTTAAAGAGCGACGGCTCAAGGCAGGAGTCAACAACCTCTCAGACCAGACAGCGTGCTTGCTCGGGCTGCTGACGTCTTCAGTTTCATCTCGCGTCTGCAGTCGGCAACTAAGGTGGCCAGACCAGACGTACTATGCTAATTAAATAAACGCCATTGGCGTGCCACAATATGGAGAGGGGGACTTACCACCTCCCTCCCCCTGAAAATTTCCACTTCTTCTATGCAACGTGTAACCATGGCCTCCAGTCACGGAGGCCAACTCCCTCCCCCTGAAAATTTCCACTTCTTCTATGCAACGTGTAACCATGGCCTCCAGTCACGGAGGCCAACGTACAACGAACATACATAAAAGGTGGTTGAACGAAAGGCGAAATGTGAAGGTGACAACATACACGGACCTTCTGTAGATCTGCCGTTGAACTTACGATTTACGCTCTGCTGGATGTTAATGATGTCCAACTGAGCGCTGATATCCTGTCGAACTCCGTGGTGGTATTTCTGTCAGACCTTATATTGAAAGTTGGATATACTTTCTGTTAGGCTTTCTATTGAGTGTGTCCTTTGCTAAAAAATGACGAGGACAGGCGCTCGTCGTCTTGTTTGGCCTTTGTGTCTTTTATGCGCTTCGGTTTTAGCAAGAAATTCTGTAATGACGTTTTCGGAACTTTTCAGTTTTGTTTGCTTTGCTGTCTGCCAGACTCGCGTGGGTTTCAATGCTGTACTACGAAATTAAACACTAAATGAGGTCGTATAAAGCGAAGGTCGGTCGTCTTTCAGGAGCTTGCTCCTTTTGCTGGGGGGGGGGGGGTCTCTTGTCGTTGCACCGGTGTGTACGCTAATGCTCATTGCTCCCGCTAGAGGCGCAGCTGTGCTCCTCGTTTCAAGAGCATTCACTAGATGGCGTGCCACCGCTCAGGCGACTCTCGCTCGCCTGATTTCTGCATACGTGACAGAGACTCCCACCCTCCGGGCAAAAGCTCAGTAAGGAATCACAGGTAGCATGGTCTCACCTACACACCCTGTCCTACTCCAATCCGTACATACTGTCAAGGATAGATCCCGACACACACCACAGTGCAGGTTCTGCGCCAATAAGATAGCTACCCTGTACCACACGGTATAAAAGTGTCCACACAATTCCCCTTTTCAACCCACGAGGACACAACAAAACATGGAAGGGTAGGAGCACGGCCACTGTATAAAAACATTGATTTTTATCCAGCAGCAGTGGTAGGAGGCAGCTATGTCCAGCGCGGATACAAAGAGACAAAGTGCCCTCGTGAAACGTGCGAGGACAGCGGCCCGCGCCAATGGGATCCCGGACTAAGGATCCCACTCACCTATCTATACTCACGCAGAAAATCGCAATAGACGTTTTATTCTCTCCCTCTGATTCGCTCGCCTGGGCGCAGCGGGCGAGGACCACGTTGACTGCGCGTCGCTGAGCAGCGAGCAAGGAATGGACGCGCGTTCGAAATGCTGGTGGTGGAAGTGGGTGTGAACGCCATGGTCGACGCCGCTCCAGACGCCGCGCGTTGCAGCTTCCACAATGGCGCGTCTGCCGACAGTCCAATGTGTGTTCTCACGACGAGCAGCCCACCATCGAATGGCGACAAGACGATGGATGCGTAGTGGAATGGCTGTCCAAGACAGCGGATGGTATCATGCTTGTGGGCTGGCACCCGAACGTGTGGCGTGAATTTCCCAAATAAAAAACAAACAAACAACATTCTATATAATGTGTATATACAATTCCACCACAACCAACTATCGTGTCACGTCTTTATATGATGATCAAGCACGTGTACAGAGGATTCAAGGTTTACCAGATTTAACCTCTGGATCAAGCTCGTTTATCATCATTCACTTCGTGGATCGAAAAATTCCCGCATATATGTTTACCAGATTTAACCTCTGGATCAAGCTCGTTTATCATCATTCACTTCGTGGATCGAAAAATTCCCGCATATATGCGGGAATTTTTTTTCTTTGCGTTGTTTCGCATATGTCTCAAATCATCTACCACCAACTATATATAGCCCCACTCTTTGCCCTCTTAGCTGTACTACTGTCACGCACGTAATCACTTTCTCTTCACTAGGTTCCAATGAACCCAGACGATGCCAAGAGTATACTGTTTAAGTGCATGTTTTATCCACGTCCTTTGAGATCCACCACTGTGAGTACGCACTTCAATAACTTCAGCATATATCTTTCACATTCACTTCACACGGCATATCACTGTTCACTTGGTCGACAGTGTATCAGATCGGGCTACCGCGCATGCGCGTAGATTCGGTGTGCTCCTTCTTTCCTTTTGTTCTCTCTTTTCCCCTCGCTGCCCACGCAGCTTCATAAGCGATACGAATAAACAAACGAGCTTTAACTCCTCGCTTCGTTACTTCGAACACGATACACACAGCACATGTTTACGCACAGGAACTCCAAGAGGACGCTCAGTATCTACGCGTATACAAGCGGTGTACACCTTATGATTTGTCAAGTAGCATGAAGCATACGGTATCGCTTTTACACACTCCTGGCGGTGATCTGTGCTTCCATCTTTAGTTGCCATTCACCATACAGCGATGTACATCGGTTCAACAGCAGAGCTCCATGTGGGCTTCCGACTTCACATTCTTGCAAAGTGAAAACAATACACCTACTATTTTTCTAATCGTAACAATGAAGGCGCGCATTGAATCTCCTGTAATGAATGAATGCAGTATTTGACTAAATAAGTTTTCGTGACCGAAATGCGTACTTCTCACAATGCAGTTTCTCTATAATGCACAGCCAGACTAACACCTTCCGCTAAAATGCAAGCTTGGACTCATATTTGATTCATCCGCATCGACAAGTCCGATTCGAATACGAGAAGCAGTGTTTATAAACTGCACACCAAACCCCAAATGATCCGCAGTGCTGCATTCTTCGAGTCCGGGAAACGTGCGCAAATATTCTCGGGCGCCCAAGTTGGCGAAATTGGGGCGAAAGCGGAGAAACGGCGGCGGGCACGTTCGCTGCGTCGGATGCACCGACGAGGAAGTCGCCGAGGAAAGAGAGATGCCATTACAGAGACAACGGCCTCTGTGACGTCGAAGTGTACACTGTTGCTTGGACTTGATTGGTACAGGGAACGAACAGACAATGGATATTTCCCATTCAGGCGCCAATTATGATGCACTACCTAAGCAAATGTGTCAAATTGCCATCGCGTATAGCTCTAAGGCCCCAGTATTAAATTCCAATAAATAAAACGAAGCAACTTGTTGCTAGGTTCGAGTTACAGGCATTAAATGTAGTGAACGCATAATTAAGTATTACATAGCAAGACATGTTTCATTTTAACAAAAGAATGAAAACATAGGACCCGCATGTGTATGTAATTAGTATTTTGTTACATTCATTTCGAGGGAAAAACATACCCTGGACGATGCTTCTGGAACGCTTCAAGTCGAATGATCTGTCGAAAATGGTAGTGCCTTCACCAAGTAGGAAAGACAGACAGGTAAGTGATCAGTTGCAGTCACACGCGGCAAACTGAGGTTAAGCCGAAACATACTGAATATGGAGAAAGTAATTCAGTTCATTCAATGAGCAATGCGTCTTGCCATCTTTTTACCACAGATTGACACGACTAGCAAGGATGTAGGCAGAAATTTGTTGGTTGTTGTTGCTGTTGTTGGAGGGGGCGGGGGTCACCACATTGATCTGAGGGGTCGTGCAGGTAGATGTGGTCGAGTGTCATTTTGTGTTCTATACATAGCGCTCCCCGTTTTCGGATAAATCCGAAAATATTCAAGCATTACTAGCCGGCGGAATTTTTGACAATTCGGATTTATCTAATAAACTCCGATTCTAAGCAGGCGTTTTCAGCATTTGAAATGTCAATTATCAATAAAAGTAGCGTACCTCCGTTGCGGCAGCCACCTCGTAAAAGTGTGATTGCCTCTATTGCAACAAGCTTTAAAGTTGAAATACGAGCAAACGTCGGTGCTTTGTATTCAAGTATTTGTGCTTGTAAGCCTTGCACGTATATGTCTTTGCGTGTTCAAACGTTCCAGATACCTAAAATACACTTAGTGCACTTACATATATTCGTGTTCAGACATCTTTTCATATAAGATTTCGGAGTACTGAAAATAGTGACAATATTAGGTCCTTTATTTTTCCTCAAGGAGATGAGGGAGGCTGGGACAAAAATCAGAGAAGCAGCAAGACCCTTAATTCTAAAAGCACAGTTTGGCGAGTTAACTGCAGTGCACATCAACAGCCTTATAAATAGAGTAACTTAATAGGAAGTTATAAAAAAATAAGGGGTGAAAGAACAGGATTATCATGCAACAATGCAACGCATTTTCATTAAAAATAAAATTGATAAAATATATTGCAACAACTTATAATGCCAATTCAAACACTGAATTTCGCAGAGTTCGAGATTTACTAAAAATAAACTTCGATAAATGCCAAATTTTCTCCAAAAAATTTAACTCCGAAAACACCCTTCGAATTTCAAGAAAAAAAATCCCCGAAAATGCTAATAAATATATAGACATGGCAAAAAAATAATTTTGAATTGGGTAGGAGGGGGGTTACGGGCTCAGCGTGCCGTCCCCGAGCTACTGTTCCGACAATTACCATAAATAAGTTCCGTACACAAACGTGACCAGCGCCGCTGAAAAGTATAAAGCCCGACGTTTCCAAGTTTTAATTGTGCGCGGTCAATTACGTGCTTCGAGTCAACGGCTGCGAGAAAAGGGCCACCCACGTCGAACACTATAAGGCACACGCAGTTGTTGAATCTGCATGCTTATTTTTCAAACTAACAAGACAAAAGTTCGGAGGAAGATTGGTGCTTAAAGGATGATAAACGAATCTTGTGTACACGTGCGCAAGGTCTCGCCGGAATCACCCATTTTCCTTGCCGTTGCTAGACTTCGAACAAAAGCAAGGTTCACAGCGGTTGCAAAAATTACAATGAAGCGATGGATTAACGAACATAGAAGAAAACCGAGGAAAGCATCATTATGAAGGTATGATAACGATGTAAGTAGGTGTGGCTGGCAGGTACAGATCGAACCTGCGAATTTCGAATAACGTATACAGCGGTGGTCATCGCCCCCATCCACTTCATGTTAAATGTGTTCTTCAATGCCGCACGTCATGAAGGCGAGCGTCTTTTTGCGAGCTGGTGGCTGGCCAATAATCCTTTGCATCCTTGAGATGTCTAGTCTTTCGGAACAAGACCCTCGCTATGAATTAACGAAAGAGGGGGAATTTATGGGGTTTATACCGACAATAATTAGAACTGACAGACAGGAATGTCAAGGAAAGTACAAGCACGGCCGCTTGTTTTTTTATCCAGCGGGTACAGGGATACTATTTATAAGTATCCCTGCAAATGATCCTTTCGTCTTCACATCATATTTACTATACGAGTAATATCCCCTACACTTCACGTGACTTTCTTGTCTGTTAGTTATCGCCAATGTCGCGATTAACAAAGAAAAACGAGTCCTTAAAGTTCTCCCTCTTTATTTCACTGAAGCGACGACGTGCTTCCCACAACGGCCCACCTTTCGGCTCCGCAGCGGAGGTGAAAATGGGAAGCAAAGAGCTCTTCGGAACGCTACATCAGTTGTGTTTGACCACCATCATTGCCGAATATTTCTATCGCCACAACCTTGCACTTGATGGGACAGGTCCGACCAAGTAAGATATGCTCTGCATCAATGCGGGCTTCGTGGTGTAAGAAAAACGCAACCTTCTATATACTCACTCCCTCTGTTGTATAGAGCGGAGCACGCTGCTGTCACTACTGTAGGGAGTGCAAGGTTGGTTGTGTCCGTCTTGCCTCGTCGTGGCTGCTGCTGTTCGCCAAGGATGGAGAGCAGCCCTTCTCTGGGACGCAACAACTGGACTTTATATACAGTATACATGCAAATTCAGAAGACAAGTCTAAGCCCTTGGAACTGTCGCCCTTTACTTCGGCAGAGCCGATAGCACCGTTTGCTGCGACCAGAACTCCCGTGAAGAACCTGGAGCCAGGTTTTAACTCCTTGGTTGCCCCTCCCCGTTCTCCTCGCGGCAAATCAAAATCATTCCGTCCACGTAAGACGAATAACTTCGTATGCCGGTGGTCTCCCCTCTGTCGGCCCCCTCTCCCACTTTTTGCCACTTGTCAGAGAGAGATAGGAACAGCCAAACCACCATTCCGAAAAGCCCATAAAAAAACATTAAACATCCGATGGTGGCGTCACTCCCCGGATCACGTTACCAAGTGCGGCCGGTTAGGCCCATGTCAAGACGTGGTATACCGTCTGGCCTGACACTTCATCCGAGATGTATTGGTGTCAACACGCAGGACGCTTTGACAGAGCTTGATGACACCCCGCTGGTCGGAGAACGGACCATGGCTTTTTATTCCGGATGGTTTCGGGGAGCGGGGGGTGTTGTCTGTCAGCGCGTTTTTTGTCCTTGTACGAGCATCGCTGCGCGCTGACCCTCGACTTCCAGCCAGCACACCTCGACTCTCGGGCGCTGGTTTCTTGGAAGACACGCGTTTGAAGGCGAAATACACACTCGCCCTCCTCCCCCTTCTCGCGATGCCAGACCTTATACCTACATACTGAACTTCCGAAAAACACGGTACACAGAAAGAAGCGGCAAGACCAACAACAAAGAGTTGTATTTTGCAGTAGAGGAAGAACACCAGAGAGATACGTGATACACAAGTGCAATGACTCATCCGTAAGCGCGGCTTAGACTTCGCGCATGTGTCGAGTGCTACCTTCATATCAGCTTCGTTCATCCGACAGTGGCGCGAATTATGACGCACTTTCTACGCATGTGTGAAATTCAGATACTCCCTAATTTCAAGGCCCCCAATATTACATTCCAAGAAAGAAATGAAGTACCGTGTTTCTGTGTGTCAGCACTAAATTGTAATTATAATTTAATGAAATACTTCATTATTTTCTAGATGCTATTTTTTTATTTTGACATAGAGAGAAATCTTATGGTGTTAGGTTTCGCTCATTTCGAGAAAAGAAAAGTTGATGTTGGTTCTGGCACGTCGAATGACACGTCGAAGTGCCTTCACCAAAGTGGTATCGGATGGTGCATTTCGACGAGGGGCAACCAACCAAACAACCAATGCTTGTCGCATAAAGAAGTGTTTATGTGTGCCTCTTTTCCCGTGTGTGAAGCGTCTATTACATACGGGGTGATATTATGAGCGAGTTTGAAGACATGTTAACGGCCTATGATTGCCAGCTGGTGCTGCATAATGGTCTTCACACGGACAAAATAATATAGGCCTACCGCTGCAGCCTAGTATCCCGTTATCGAGGAGACGACATGAACTTTGAACTGAACTTTGAACTTTTTATTTTCCAACATACCATCATTTGGGATGCCGAGGGCCTGGGTCGAAAAGCCTCTTCACGGGCTTGACTAGGACCACGACCCCGTGCAAAGTGGCAGGGATAGGCGAGTGTACGTTATAGTATAAAATGAATCAGACAACAACTATGTCGCTGAATTAGATCTGTAATGGAATGCATAATAGTACTGTAAAGGAATGCATAAATATTTACATATAAACATATCTAGACAGAAATTGCAAATGTAACAGATCGAAAAATAAACCTTTAAAACAATGTACCAACTTCAATTTTTATAATCACATAAAATATCAATGAGAGTGTACAAATGAAAAAAGAAATACAGTGGCATTGCACAGGTAGGACAAAAACGCATTTTTAGCAATATATTTACAGTGTTATAGTTGATTCTGATGAAACGGCAATAGAAAGCGCAGCATCTTTTTGCCGTAGTTCGTGCGCATGTGTGGAAGAAACCACGTGTGAACATGACGAGTGTTATAAAAAAGGGTCCGCCGGTTTATACGAGCAAGTGTGCCCAAAAGTTATCACTTTTCAGTCCTGCGTAATAGCGTTTCATAAGACTTGTAGGATAATAATCTGGTAGGGTTAATAAGTTCATTTCTTCAAAAAGCGGTGACGTGTGACTTCCATACGGAACATCTGCAATGGCGCGAACTGCCCTTTTCTGTATGACATGTAATTTGTGAATGTTCGTTAATGTTGTTGTGCCCCAAACCAGATGACAATAATTTATGTGTGATAAAAACAACGATTTGTAGATGAGAAGTTTAACTTTTTTAGGAAGCAGGAAACACACCCTAGACAAGATTCCAGTTATTGTGGATAATCTAGATGACAGCTTTTCAATGTGGAAATTCCATGACATATGTTCATCAAAGATTACACCTAGACATTTAACACTTGGTACTATATGAAGTTCCGAGGTGCCGAGCATTAACGGGGCATGCAAAGGGTGGTTTATTTCTAGGCCTAAAGTGAACAGCTCTCTAAAGTGAACATGCGAAAAACTTGACCACGATGAGGAGCACAGCATTAATTTATTTTATTTATTCACAAAACCCCCACAGGCTTCAGTGTTGTGTGAGCATATCCAGGGACGTTGAATTATCAGTGCTTCTAGCGGCCACGGCTGGAAGCTCTCACGTTTTCAGTGGGGTCATATTTCGAGGATTAAAGATTGTAGAGGCGGAAATTCCAAAAATTTTTTAAGTGACTAGTTCCGTGAGCTGTACTGCTCTACGTACACTCAAGAGACAAGAAGGGAGCAGAGTGGGTCAGGAAACAAACGGGGGTTAAGGGTATCATAGTTGAAATCAAGAAGAATAAATGGACATGGGTCAGGCAGCACGTAGGCAAAATAACCGCTATTGATTGAGGGTAACTGACTGGGTTAGCAGATAAGGTAAACGCATGAAAAGGATAGAGAAAGTTAGGGGGGTCAATGAGAGTAAAAAGTTCGCAGGTGTACCGTGGCAGCAGAAAGCACAAAGATCGGGTTGATTGGCGGATTATGGGAGAGGCTTTTGCCCAGCAGTGAGCGCAGTCAGGTTGATGATGAGGATGATGATTACGCAACCCATTATTTCAACAGCAAAAAAGGGGAGGGGGGGACCAGGGTTCTCATTTAGGCAAGTGCAGCCTCAATAAGGTAGCACATATTGAATTCAAGGAAAGTATGAAGGAATGGATAATTGTAGTATTATTCAGTGTTTTAAGTATACGCACTATCGTATTGGACACTGACCAGGAATGACAGAACCAGCGGGTAGCTTATGTTGCCGAATCACCCTTTTTACATGAGCAGCGTTCTTTACTTCCCATATCCATTACATTTACTTCCTCTCCGAGCTATGTTGGCCAATAGCGGGCAGGACACCACGGCTCAGTGATAGAAAGGCTTTCCATGTGCGCTGCTTCGACAATGTTGAATAGCAGTGGTCTCGGCAATGCGTTTCAGTTACAGCGTTACCGGTTACTTTTTTCAGCAACTAACTAACGCACTCGTTGCTGTTTCAGAATGGCAACGGGAGGTGTCATTTGGTGGCCGGGACACGCAGGGCTTGAAGGCAACGACCGAAGCTCTAACTCGCGCGTTTTGTGACCGAGCGGGGAATCCCTCTCCTTCGTTGACAAAACAATTTTACCCTAGAAATTTCTCTCTCACGTGTGCTTCACGTGGAAAAAATGTAGAAAACTTCACGGATGGAGAAGAGGCCACCAGCCTTCGAAAACTCAGATTGATGTTTCTCCGCATCTACTGAAGTTAAATGCGATACCACCAACGCTTTATCCGGTCTGCGGAGTGGAGGTAGGACGACTCTATACCACATGTCGTGGGGTTGCGATCGTACGCCAAGCGACCTTTCTCGGCAAACCTTTAAGTATGGAGCAGTGGGAGTCACAACTCACCAGCTCAGACCCGGGAGTGCATCTTGCACTCCTGGATCAAGTACGGTGGCCGGCTAAGGCCAGTGGGGCCTTGGACATAAGGCCCAACAATAGTTATAAAATCTTCCTTTCCTTTGAATAAAATATCACTCATTACTTTTCATTCCAACTACTCTGGCTGTGCTAAACAAAATTCGATCGTTTTGTAGAAGCGTCGTTATGAGACCTCACCCAAACGTTATTTAGTCGCTGCGGTGGACTGCTGCCGTCCTGCAAACGCATTGCCAAAGTGACACCGCAAGGAGTCATTTCTCGCAGGGGAGAAATCCCAACGGGGTGCAAATTTGAGATATGTTTTTTTTTATGGATTTGCTATTAGACCCACGGGCGAACACTGGCGGCGCTGCAGTTGGGGCGAAGTGACGTCACGGCAAGGACTCGCTTGCTCCGCTGCCGAGTATCGCCTTTCACTGCGCCCGCCTTGTGCCGGCGCGATACCGCGGTGATAACTGCTCACTGTTGCGATGCAAATCTACCGAGGCAGAAAACGGCTGTTTACACTGCTAGCGAAGGTTAACTGAGCTGCAAGAAGTTGCGATAATTTAATGGACGAACCCCCGTCTGAACGGAAGATTCACCGTCAAAATGGTGGTGCACTCATTATACAGCAAAACATTCGTTGTTTTCATCGCTTACGCCAAGAAATCGGTGCCAAAGGCTTTACGCAGATGATTCGAACTTCATTACAACTTGGCGCACACTCCAGGGTAAGAACATGTGTCCCGAGTAATTACAAATAAAATTAGAATATTTTCGAATTCACTATATTGATCGCGGTTTTATGCAGATTATTCAGGTGATTTCACAAGGTTGCGCTTTTTGCTAAAAGAGACGTTAGATTACTTTACCATACAAATATTTTAATATATTCAGAATGTTGAACAAAGTTATACGGTCAGGAAAATGCTCAAGGAAATGCTGGGAAAACGCTCAGGGAAATGTTGAAATGTTTGTGTACTTGAATTAAGTAAAAATTTCTTCTGAACAGCGTAGCTGGTCACCTTCGTGGCCATATATTCCGATTTATCTTATGTGGCCATATATTCCGATATGCACGAACTGCTAGTCCGATCAAACGCTGGGTCACAAGCGGTAATGTTTTATTCACGTGGGAGCACTATTAATAGCAATCATTTTCAAAGCAAATCATTGAAAATTGAAATGAGCATTGTGAACGGTTTCGATGGCGCTCTCAAGCGACGTGGCTTACGCAAGAATTGAGCGGAATTAAAAGCCTGAATGAGTCAGTGTCTGGTCTCGCACGTCATATCCACGTACAAGCTAATGAAGCTCGAGTGTAATCAAATGCAAAAAAAATTATTTATGAGTGGGCTGTTCAAACTGGTGCTTAAGAGTGTAACAGTGCCGTTACTACGATGTTGCGTGAAGCTTCCGCAATCAACCTCAATCGTGTTTAGTGCGATGAAGCCCCGAAATTTCTGCGTGGAAAGCGTGAAACTACATGACAAGCGAGCGAGCGCATAAAAAAAATGCAACCGCTGCGGGGGTATTTTTGGGCAATTATGCTCTTTGGAGATACCTTGCAAGCCTTGATACTGCTTGGCACACACGCAAAACGAAAAAGCTTGCCCACGTACAGACAGGCGAATCTGTCCGATACAAATAAAGCTTTCGGAAGACATAATATTTCTGAAATGCCGCCACGGCGGCCGCATTTTCGAGGGGGGAAAATACTTGAGGCCCATGTGCTTCGATCACATGGTGGTTTTGGGACGTTAAACCTCGCATATCAATCATATCAATGCTGGTGCTGGCATGGGATAACTGCTATAGTGAACTAGAATATTCGAGTTCACTGCTGCCGACGCTGGCGTCTTTCTTCGAAGTGTGGCAGCTTGGGCTAGTTGGTATGGCAAGACGATAGTTATAGCGCGAGAACAAAACGACGACACAGAGACAAGAAGGTGTCTTTCGTGTCCTTCTTGTCCCTGTGTCGTCGTTTTGTTCTCGCGCTATAACTATCGTCTTTCTTCGGTCTCGCGAGCCCTAACCGCAGGCTCCTGGCCCGCTTGCAGCCGCGTTGCGAGCACCACCGCCAAGGTGGAGAGTAGCTGCGTGGAGATGTGCACTCACTGAGCTCCCGGTACTGAGAAAGGAAGCGTGCGCTCGCCTCGAGAACTAGTGCGATGTTTTTTAGAGGGAGCTTTGCCTCTTAAAAACACACCGCCACAGAACCCCACACACCGACACGGCTGCAAAACATCGCGATGTTTTGCCATGGCCTCCGAGATGGCAAGCGCGCGGCGGGTTTCTCTAGAGAAACACGCCACGCGCCCGCCATCTCTAGAGAAACACGCCACGCGCCCGCCATCTCGGAGGTAATGGTTTTGCAGCCGTGTGGTCTAGCGCAGGCAATAGACGGCGCTGGGGCGGGGAACATGACAGCTTCCTTTAGCCTCCTTTTGCTGATACTTGCACGTTCCCTACCTCGAGTGGCAGCACCCCCTCCTTATTAGTTTGTGGGATGCGTGTCGAGACACGAACGGATCCCAACATCCCAACAGGCGAGAATTCTGACGCTACACTCGTCTGAGGCAACGGAGTAATATGTCAATCTACCGAGCTTGCAGCCTGGTTTTGTAGCCACCGCCGGCTACGTATGCCCCTGGTAGTGCTAAGATGGTGCTGTAGCTTATCGGAATGCAGTGCAGCGTACAGCCATGTAACGCCGAGCTAAATGATGGCAAGCGGAGGCTACGTGGCATACTGCGCAGATTGTGCGGCTACAATGCTAATGTAAGGTGCTGACTTTGCGCCCCCCCCCCTTCTTAGATGATTAAGGGGGGCGGCCGCCCCCCCCCCCCCGTGCCTTTTCTCCCGTGCGCACGCCTATGCATATACATAAATGTGGCGAAAGCAGCACAAGGAATACAGTAGCTTGGCCTTTTCCCTAAATTGTGGTCAAACGTACAGGCGCCATGGACCGGCGGAAATATTTCAGCCCTCTAAAATATTTTATGACAGGCACGAACACAGATATAAGGAGCTGCCTCACACTATCCTCCACCCCTCTGCTCACTGGCGTCTTTTCCTCTCCTCAACCCCCCGACCCCTCCACCGTCTCTGTTCTCTGCCAGAAAAGAATATGACCAAGATCTCAGTCTTAAATGTCGCGCCGTATCCTTAGCCCTTCAATGTCAGCGTAGCCAAACGTCAGAGAACACATAAACGACACGTAACGTCCAATGGCGGATCCAGAAGGGGGAGGGGGCCCCCAAGCCTCTCAGCACCCCCTCCCTCTCTCTTCAATGCTTGCTGTCCACCTGCTATCACCAATTAGGACAAATGAGTGGGACCACTGTGAGCACAAATTAACAGTATGTATTTATGCCATTACAGGATTTTTGTGCTAGTAAAAACAAATAGTAATGGCCACGCCCACTTTCCGGTGATATTTTAGGCGAACCCCCCCCCCCCCCCATAAAATGTGTGGCTGGATCAGCCCCTGGTAACGTCACGCATCTAGCTTTTCTATTTTTTTTTCAGGTAGCGACTTCACGCCGAAGTGTTGCATGGCGTCACCACCTGAATGTCCTTTTTATGCGTTGTCTCGCTTACTAATTAAGATGTAAATAAGTTTTGTCCATGCGCAGTGAGTCGACATCTTTAGTGTTTACTACAAAGTGTACATTGCGTAATTACTTATTATCTCATGCTTTACTGATGTGTGCGCACAGGATCTTTGTTCTAAGCAATTTACAAGCGGTTTGTGAACGAGCGTCCTCGCGCGAAATTTGAAGGGATGGCTACAAACCGTACACGAATCAGTGCTGCCACGTCATGGCCGTTGCGCGAAGTGGTTTCGACTGCTTTAACCTCCAAGATCGCGCCACGCGTTTGCCAGCTCGGAGGCCATAAACAACCTTTAGAAGGCGCAGCCGCTTCCTGGTGCGCTTCGTACGCGCGTGTCAGCCCGCGCCCTGACTAGTTCTTCGCGTTGAACCCAATGGCGTCGTACATTCGAAACGAGGGGGAAAAAATTTTGGCAGATCCCACGTACCTGAGAATCAACGTTATGCGAAGCATGCGGAGGGGAGGTGACTGTGTTTCAATTTTTTTTATTGAGCGACACGTCATAAAATGACGCTTATTATATGTAAAAATGTTGCACGCACAGAAATATGTAGAAGAGTTGCAGATGTTTATACAACCAGGTGTTTGCACTTACGCAACGATGCCAACTGGCACATGCGTATTAGCAACACCAGAAGCTAATATGAAGCGCTGATCTTCGCGAGGTTGCTGGCCCTGGACACTGCTACACAAATAAACTTCAGCGCATGGCAAATAACCACAATTCACGTTACCCCAACGTGACGGCTGTATCAAGGGAGTACATATGTAATGTTTACTAAATTGGGTAGACAGCACTGCAACCACTACTGACGTTTCACAAAGATTGGCGTCTATTTGAAAAATAGTTCCGAGACCCGGCGTAGCTCTGAGGTAAAATGCTTCATTGCCACACAGAATACTTGGGCTCGATTCCAGCTGGGACGCTGACATTTGTTCTTTGCATTCGTCAGGTTGACGCTACCGATGTCGGGTATTTCTTAACGCTCGCACGTTAAAATTGCCCATGTGTGTTGACGTCATTCCTGAGTAGATACTAAGTGTTATACACATGTGGCACATACCCGCAAACCAGCGGCAAATACCCGCCCGTGGGTATGTGCCACTGTTTGGCGGGAAGTGTTTGGCGATGCACGCGACGAGATTTTGACAGTATTCGTGTCTTCACCAGCGCATCATATTCGTCAAACTATCTTACCGTCCCATGCTAATTTTGGTTCACATCAAGTTAAGAGGGTGACCACGAGAGCACCCAAACGTAAGCGGATAGATAGATAGATAGATAGATAGATAGATAGATAGATAGATAGATAGATAGATTGATACGCTCAAAGTCGCCGAAGTTCGCTAAGAAATGCTTCGCATTTAAAAAGCTCTGGGGACAATGCGGGCTTTTTAACGTCTTCAAAACGCCACATGATAGTGGCATATAGTAGAGTGCGCACAGGACATAGATGTAAGCCATTCGGGGTTCCAGTTCAACATTATTTTTCACACATTCATGTTTAAGCACAATGATACAAATGCTCAGAGACAATTATAGTGGCTACGTCAGGAACATCAAATACAATAAACAGCAAAAAGACGCAAAAACAGACATTTTAGCGGAGACGTTAGCAAACAGTGGAAGGAAAAGAAATTTACGTATATATTAATAAGAGATAAATAATTTGAAATGGAAATAAAAAACAATGGAATGAAGTTTTTGTACATACAAGGAACTTCTTGATGTTCTGCGCCCACTCTTGCAAGTTTACTAGCTCCGTAGGAGCCCTGAATAGGAATATACCTTTTCCTCGCACCACTTCATTTGCATAACGACACAGAGCACGCTTTCTATTTCTTTTTAGGCACAGTGTGCGTTGGAGCGGTTAGAGAGACCTTAAGTTGCTCGCAGGCAAAATTAATACGAACTTCTCTAGACGCAGCTCGGAATAAAATTGCCACATGTATGAAAATATCAGTGTCAGATCCAAGTTTGACAGGAGACCAGCGTCCATAACCTTCTGCTTCCTTTAATGACACACAATTTCACTTCTTAGTGGTAGCTGTGACAAGTTAAACAGAAGCATATGGGCTCAAAGAAACCTGGGACGTTTCTATGCTATATGAAAAAAAATACTACTATAACTAATGCACACGATTTCGCTCATAACGACGGCAGTCACGTGCTTGATGAAGCTGCTGCAAGTGCTCATCACCTTTATGATTTAGTATTTTAAAGAAGTACTGACACAAAAACTGCAAGGCTAATGCAATTGAGTGCAGCCTTGTGAGCTTTGGCGCATCTTTTTGTAAACCTGTATGAGCTGAACACAGTTAATTAAGACAGAACAGTTCTGGGTGTAAAATTCGGCCATTCGTTGTAAAAGTTTAACTTTTTTATTTTGTTCCTGTGTTCTGAAGTGGTGAAAGTTAAGCTGACTGATTTCTAAGACAAAACTCAATCGATTCAAATAAGATTAACTTTTTTAGATTGGTATATTCACATAATGTGAAAGTGTCAATCTATAAAAGCAGCTTTGATTTGCAACTGACATATAGACATAATGAGCAAACATTGAACTCAGAATATGCGAAATAATGCAAAAATTACCTACATTTTATCACTAAGACACGTCGTATTTGACTCAATCACGTTTGTTACGAAGGCGCGGATAGCTTTTTTACAAAAATCGAGTATTGACTGAAGTTCAGAGGCACGGAGAGACTTGAAGCGATCAGAGATTTTTCCCAAAAGGGGACGTCACTGGAAATAGTACAAGTCGACTTGTAGATCGATCGTCAAGGCAGCGTTGCCCTCACGAAAAAAGTTCGATTGTCAAAACGTCGGCTTCAGCGACATTCCCTGCAATGGTTTGATTCGATTTGATTTGTGGGGTTTAACGTCCCAAAACCACCATATGATTATGAGAGACGCCGTAGAGGAGGGCTGCGGAAATTTCGACCACCTGGGGTTCTTTAACGTGCACCCAAATCTGAATACACGGGCCTACAACATTTCCGCCTCCATCGGAAATGCAGCCGTCACAGCCGGGATTTGATCCCGCGACCTGCAGATCAGCAGCCGAGTACCTTAGCCACTAAACCACCGTGGCGGGGCCTGCAATGGTTTCTAGAACCACTTATAGTCTATCACATTAATTTGAGTGACAGTATCAGAAGTAAAGACTGACAAAGTTTCAAACCTGGCTGGCACAGGTCCAGGAAACTCGGTGATAGTTTCTGTTTCAAGGAACATGCACGGTCGTAGCGGTTGCCGGGCATCCCAAGATCTGGTTGAACGAATTGAGGTTGATGTGGATGCTCGCATTTGTTGGCTTTCACAAGCTTTTACAAATAAAGGAATTCGATATCACCGTGAAGAACTTTTTTGGTTATTGTCTTTTTTTTAATTTCTTATTTTGCGAATTTTAAAATAGACGAAGCGCGGAAAGTGGTTTACATGAGTTCGCAGCATTCGCAGTGCTCGCATCTTGCATGGTGTTCTGCGGTCAAATTGGTGCTTGCATCCGCCCCTTTCAGTTATGTCGTTCGATTGGCCGGCCAAGTACGGGAAAGATAAAGAGAGCAGGTTGTGACGGGCAGAGAAGGGAAGCCGCAGTAAGCTAAGCAAGTCAACTATGCATTCGACGAAGGTGGATAAATGAGGCAACTCATGTTTTTCGCTGCTCCGATGTGTTAACCCTGGGATATTTAATTCCGCGAAGTTTTTTCTTCCAGGTTTCCTGATGGCAACAGGGGAGCATAAGTATTTGGACCCATTATTTGAGCATGTATTGATTTTGCTTGTATACTCTCTGTAGTATACAAGCTATTTACAAAGGTAACTGCAAACGGAGTAAAGAAAACATTAGAATTCAATCAACCAAAGGAACAAGGAGTATTTCGAACAGGCTACTCAACAGTCGACCACATTCATACTATCAATCAAGTAATAGATAAATGCTCAGAATATAACCAACCACTATACATAGCCTTCATAGATTACGAGAAGGCATTTGATTCAGTAGAAATATCAGCCGTCATGCAGACACTGCGGAATCAGGGCGTCGATGAGGTATATATAAACATTCTGGAAGAAATCTACAGGGGATCAACTGCTACCATAGTGCTTCATAAAGAAAGCAAGAGAATACCAATCAAGAAAGGTGTAAGGCAGGGGGACACAACCTCCCCAATGCTATTTACCGCGTGCTTACAGGAGGTTTTCAGAAGCCTAGAATGGGAACAGTTAGGGATAAGAGTTAATGGAGAGTACCCTAGTAACCTGCACTTCGCCGATGACATTGCATTGCCGAGTAACTCGGGAGACGAATTCCAACTCATGATTACGGAGTTAGCCAAGGAGAGCAGAAAGGTGGGCCTTAAAATTAATCTGCAGAAAACGAAAGTAATGTACAACAACCTCGGGAAAAAGCAGCGCTTCGAGATAGGTAATAGTGCACTTCAAGTTGTAAAAGACTATGTCTACTTAGGGCAGGTAATAACCGCAGAGCCGAACCATGAGATTGAAATAACTAGAAGAATAAGAATGGGGTGGAGCACATTTGGCAAGCATTCTCAAATTATGACAGGTAGATTGCCACTATATCTCAAGAGGAAGGTATATAACAGCTGTATCTTGCCGGTACTTAGCTACGGAGCAGAAACCTGGAGATTTACAAAGAGGATTCAGCTTAAATTGAGGACGGCGCAGCGAGCAATGGAAAGAAAAATGGTAGGTGTAACCTTAAGAGACAAGAAGAGGGCAGAGTGGATTAGGGAACAGGCGGGGGTTAAGGATATCATAGTTGAAATCAAGAAGAGGAAATGGACATGGGCCGGGCATGTAAGATGTAGACAGGATAACCACTGGTCATTAAGAGTAACTAACTGGATTCCCAGAGAAGGCAAGCGGGTTAGGGGGAGACAGAAGGTTAGGTGGGCAGATGAGATTAAGAAGTTTGCGGGTATAAATTGGCAGCAGCAAGCACAGGACCGGGCTAACTGGTGGAACATTGGAGAGGCCTTTGTCCTGCTGTGGACGTAGTCAGGTTGATGATGATGATGATGATGAAAGCAGTGGTTCTAAGCCATGGGTGTGTCGGGGAACCCTTGTGTACTGGTGGAAGTGATGGGGGACCCCTTGCAGCAGAGAGAGGGAGGGTACCTAGGTAAATTAAGACAACTGGAGCGTGAAACATGTGTCTTTTATTTCTACCAAAAACATCAAACGTGCCACATCACTTCATTTAGGGCAGTTAATCGATATGTGGCACAGCCATGCTAAAACAGGGTTTAAGCGCACATAAAAGAAAAAGCAGGTGAGGGTTTCCCGGGCCATACAAATGGCTTTGCGGACCCCCATTTGAGAACCACTGCCCTACCCTGCTCTTTTTATCATGGATAACTTTATTACCAATGACTGACTATACGGAAGGCCTACATCATTGGGCTATAGCACAACTATGTCCCGCTGGTGGTGCAAACGATGTCTTACATTTCGTTTCTTGATTAGTATGCATTACAATATTGTTTTTGACTTTAACATAAATTATTTTTATTTAGTGTCCCTATTGAATAAAATTCTGTTGTAAGTTCAGCGATTGTCTTCTTTTTCTCATATCCTGAACACAAAAATGAAAATATAGTTCAAGCCTAAATTATTTATCACTGTTGCCTTCCAAAAATAAATGCCATCGAATATACGTACAAATCATGTATGCACAAACATATTGACACGTGTTTGTATGAAAAAGAAGGATGATAGGCAGGAATGTTTTGTATATTTCAGCTAGTGGGTCAGGCGGTTTTTCGGGACGACAACGAAGCAGGCGTCTTGCTGTACAGCTGATCCTGAGTACGCTCTTTTCGCTGCCGTAAGCTGCTGTCACCTTTTGTTCGCGTTGCATTGCGACACTGGTGGAGGTGCTGGGTAGGAGAAGGAGAGCGTGGTCGATGTCGGAAGACCGGCTCGTAATCAGTTATAATCTCGTCATCATTGTTACAGCAGCCGTCGAATGGGGGTCGAGGTACCGGGGGTCCTTGCGAATCGACATCGCCACGGCGGGATACGTAGTCGTTGGCATGTCGACTGTCAAAACGTGGCCTGAGAGGGCGAGACGGATCGGCGCGGTGCCAGCAATTGCGGGCTACGTGGCCTACACTTCCGCAGTTGAAACAGAGTAGACGCCTGTCGACAGTGCGCCAGGTGTCTGTTCGGCGAAGCTGTGGTTGCTGTGATGACTCCTCACGCGACGAAGGCCATGGCAGGCCAGAAGACGACTGGTCGTATGAGGGCTGGATGGGTGGGCGCCATGATGTCTCCCTCTGTGGTGGTGACCAAGGAACAGTTGCAGATGGCGGGTAGTATGAAGGTGGAGCGGGTGGGGAGCTTCGAAGGGCGGCGGCGTACGTCATGGGACGTTGTTCAGGGGCAAAATCAGCTGTCGAGAATGTTTGGCGGATTTCGTCACGGACGACTTGAGCGACAGATGCCATGGTGTATCCACTACCGGAGTCCGCAGCCTTTGCAGTTTTTCACAAACAATCTCTCTAATCATGTCACGTAAGGAGCTATGACTGTCAAACGTCACAGCGGCGGCCTGAATTTGGGGGCTGCTGCACAAGCGGTCATATTGTCGGCAGCGTTGGTGAAGGGCCCGCTCGATAGCCGACGCTTCTTAGATGAAGTTCTCTACAGTGCTTGGCGGGTCGCGCAGAAGTCCGGCGAACAGCTGCTCTTTCAACGCATGAGGTAGCGTTGGGGTAGCGAAGATAGGTAACTTCCTATCTTCGGTCATCTGCGGGTCAGCCCTCCGAAATAAACGTGTCATGTCTTCGGCGAACATGGCGACCGTTTTATTGGGTTTTTGGACCCTTAGCTCTAGTAGTTGGTGGGCACGGTCACGTCTGTCGACATTGGCAAAAGTTTCAACCATCTTCTGGTGAAAGTCGGTCCATGTGGACAGGTTGCCTTCTCCGTTCTCGTACCAAGTACGAGTGCTGTCATCAAGATAGAAGTAGGCCCGGCCGAGCTTTTCCTGAGCAGACCACTGGTTGATCTTCGCAACACGGTCATAGTGATCTAACCAGTCTTCTACATCTTCGTGTGCGCCACCACCAAAGCGTTTAGGCTCCAGCGATTGAAAAAACGTTACCTGTGATGGAGCGGGAGGACTGGTGCCGAGAAGTACAGGCTGGGGCTGGCGTTAGCCATTTCTAAATGTCTGGTAGAGGTTTTCTGCGAGGGGTTGCAGTCTGGAGGAATACCTCGTAGCCGACGCCTGAATCGATGGACAGGGGTTGCAGTAGGCACGTCCGGGCTGGATGAACGGCTCCCGCTAGAAGTGTGAAGCATCGGGCAGCGTCGCGGCCCAGCTCCTCCACCAGTGTCGCAATGCAATGCGAACAAAATTCAACAGTAGCATATGTTTTATATAATCAGTTGTTTGCACTTGCACAACCATGCTAACAGGAATACGAGTATTAACACGAGAAGTGGTAAGCTGATATGCAATGCTTATGCTCGCGAAGATGGCACCCCCGGACACTGCTACATAAATCAACTTAACTCGATTGCACCTAACTACGGGATTTGCTTGGAGGGTTTCAAGCTGAACAGTTGTGCTGCCTGCAACCTCTGATGCAGCACAACCTGGTTCGCCCTCCGCGATCTGCCGACGCTGTGCAGCTCTCGCTGTGTGTGTGGTGCCCTGTCCTTGGATTTCTTCGGCCGGCTCTCAACTTTCCCCATCTCTCTTTTTCTGTCGCTTGCCTCTCTATGTCTTTCCAGTATTCTTTTTATCTCTCCTTCCTCCTTCCCTTACTCGGCACTGTGCCGTGTCTCCCAAGAGGCAGACAGAAATTAGGTGCCTTTTTCCTCTTCTCAAGAATCGCTCACCACTGCAATAACCCGACGAGCGATTGAACCATAGCAGTACATAAAAATGTTTATAAAATTGGATAGTCAACATTGCAAGCACAACTAACATCTCACTATCATTGCACCAAAATACTGTATTTTTCAAAGCAGTACCGAGAGCTGGCATGGCTCTGTGATAGAATACTTGGGTGCCACGCAGATTTCTTGGATTCGGTTGCAGCTGGGGCCCCGATATTCATTCTTCGCATTCGTACGGTCAATGCTGCCAATGTCAGCTTTTTAAAATGTGAAGCATTTCTTGGCGAACTTCGGCGACTTTGAGCGTATCCATCTATCTGTCTGTCTATCTGTCCGTCTGTCTATCCATCCATCTATCCATCTAGCTGCCTACTACTTTCAGCTCTTCTGGCCGTTTTGATAATGGCATCAATACCAAACTTGGTATGGCATAAAATGAAGGTGATGAGGAACATATCTGACTAGTCGTAACATGAAAATCATGATATGTATGTCAATTTACATTTCATGGTCTTGCTGCTCTTGCAGTAGTTTCGTTCACAAGACATGTTGCAAAACTGGTATGGTATGACATGATTGCATGGCGAACACAAGCGACAGCCTTAACATGAAAATTGTGACATGCGCGTCATGTAACAACATGACTACATGCCACGCTCATGATGCGCTTGCGGCCATTTCGCTAGCATCACATGTACAAAATTTGGTAATTTGGTACGTGAATGGATGATGAAGGTATGTGACTGGTGCAAACATGATTATCATGAGATGTGTGTCATGTAACAACATGACTACATGCCACGCTCATGATACGCTGGCAGCCGTTTCGCCAGCTTCACTTATACCATATTTGGTATTATGGAACGTGAATGAATTACGAAGATATGAGATTGGTGCAAACATGATCGCCACCTCGTAAATCGCCAAATCACCACCTCATAACATTGTGGCGATTTTAAAGCGACATATAAACCTTCCTCATTCATGCTTCGCATATCATCGATTCCCACTGTACATAGGATCTGGCAATTTTTCCAAATGCTGTTATCACATTCCTGGGTAGACAAACTGCCAATCTCCTCAGGCACATACCTGATGGAGTGGAGTAGGTTAGACAACATATGCCATGGGATTGTCACATTCATGTCATGACTAGTGTTTCATATTCATCATACCATCTTACTAACCTTTACCGATTTTGCTTCACACGGAGGTGATCACAAGAGCACCCAGATGAGGGCAGCTAGATAGATATATAGATACCGAATGTGCTCACAGTACGCAAAGGAATGCTTTGCATTCAAAAACGCTTTTCCCTGATGAAAGCATCAGGTGATAATCATGGTAAACACATTCAAGCTGTGAAAGAGGAACAATAGAGTGCTTTCTTTATTCAATATAAAAAGATACAAAAATATTTATTCACTGGTCATCATTCTCCTTGGCACCGTGTTTCAAGATGCGTGTGAATTCCAAGTAATTGAACATACCGTTCTTGTCAATAGGTGCTTCACGAAACATTTCATCAACCTGCAACAGATAAGATACAAGTCACTCAACTTACCTGCTATCATGACAGTCATAAAAGCTATATAAAAGTTATGTTCATGATCCCATTAAGAAATTCTTCCAATTAAAACACTTATACAAAAGCAGTACAGAAAGGTTCAATATTTTGGGACTATAATTATGGCTGTCAAATGTCAAGTGATAACAAGGGATTACCGAATTTATAAAATATAGCAGGCTGCACTGTACACAATCAAACACTGCCAGCATTTAATTCATTAATACATAAGCATTAATGTATGAAGTTAAATTTTTCGCTGCTGCAGAAATTCATGATCTAAAAAAACATTTTCTATATTTTTTTTTCCAATTTAAAACAGTAATACTTCCTTGTAGTCTTTTAGGTATGGTGTGCTTTCTGTGCGATGCCTGTAGCCATATATGACCGAAGGGGTGAGAGTAACAACAAGCCTGAAGGAAGTGCAGAGCTGAGCAGCCTTCTCTCTTCTTTTTCTCCTTTTTCCCACTTTCCATTTTTTTTTTCAATCTTTTACCTTTCACTCACTTTCAATTTCTGTAGGTGGTTTATAATGTCCCTAGCCAATTTTTGCACTTCATATCATAATCAAGGAACTCGATAAAAAATAAGTCTTCTTTTTGGCATGAGCACACCCTTAATATGCTATGGTTGGCTGTTAATATCATAATCAAGGAGCTTGAAAACAAGAAGACACATTAAAATCATCATAAAGGCTCTCAAAGAACAACAGGAAGACTAGTCTTTGACGTGCACAGCTGGCTGGAATATTTGTGCTTTTGCCTACAACAGCCTATGCCCCCTTGTGCTTCAAACTTCAAAAAATCATGGGATGGTGAAGATGGAAACTTGCGGTACAAAAATCTGCTAATGTGGGGTGTGTGCTAGAGCACACACCTCCTATTTATGGATTTTTTTTTTAAATCAAAGGACTTGCAAGTGTCTCATGCGACATCTGCACACTTTTTTCCTTCTATCTCTCCCGCTTATCAAATTATTACATTGTAAATGGCTAGTTAGACTGCTACAACCCGCTTAAACAACTGGTAAATAATTTTTCCAGCAAAAGTAAGGTGTAGTGTTCCAATCCAAACAACCTGCCCACTCTCCTTGAAAAATCAGCCAATGACAGCCCTCTGTGTGACTTGTGTTACAAGGGTGCCGGAAGTCCACCCAGTGCCTCTGCTTAAAAACAGTTTTATAGTGACAGCTGTTATGACATCACAACTCGGGTCACGCGCAGTTGTCCGCTGCCGCCAGTGTCTGTAACCACTTCGCGTGAAATTAGAAAAAAAAAAAACCTAGCACCAATGACACAGTGAGGCTCCTACCCGGGTCCGCTGAGCGCCAGCCCAGTATTCTACCACTGAGCCACACCAGTGCTTGAGACTTGTTGGCAAACTTGCATTAGGTAGGCTTTATGTCAAGAAAGCAATCGCGTTAATACGACTTGTAAAGCGCTTTAAAACAACGAAAAAACAACCAGTCGTCGCACAATGCAAATAGCGTAACGGGTTGGCCGTCCTACTACAACAGTTAGTTCTTGTTCCCCTATTAAGTGCAGCGCATGCCCACTTCAGTCATAGTTCCTCATCTTCGTCAGCCACTGCAAAAACAATTTGCACAAAATTCCTTGCAAGTCTTAAGCGGATACAACGCTTCTCAGAAGAATGACGAAAAATAGCATAGCGAATGCCGGCCTACTAGTGAAAAAATTTTATTATCAATGTCCCAGTGGGTATCAAGCAAGTGTGCTTGCAGTAGTTACCCAATGAGTCTTTTGAAAGGCTCTGAAAGGCTGCTCTTCTAGCTTTCGCTGTGACTGTACCGCGTCTTCCGTGCAGGCCTGGCGTTTCTTTAGGAAGTAGTCTTTGAACTGCCCTTGTTTGCAAATCAGGTTTGCACTCCCCACAATAATACAAGAATGCCAATGACACCTCGGAATTGTTTTGAAATAAATATCAGCGTCAAAAGGTGGCCCCATGGGGCACTCTGACACAGGAAAATTTAGACCTTGCCTAATCACCGCACTGCAGACTCTCTGGGCCCAAAGTTGATGATGATACGACGAGCTTTTGGGGGCCAAGCTCCATTTTCACTCTGCAAGGTCGGTGTCCCCCATATAATAAGGGACATTCCAATAGCATGTGCCATAGACTGCACGTTTCCCCATAGAAAGAGAGCGCTGCCCAGGTGGCGTGCCTAATATTTATGCAATGCGCCACCCTGGCGAGCTGGCTGAGAACCAGCAAGTGGGACAGAGCCGCCGCGAGATGTATTGCGGGCGTCGCGCGCACTGAAACGCATGATGAATGTCATACGACACTACCCCCGGCTTTGCCCGATGTGCGTCGTGCTGTACCTATACTTTAGAACACGCAAGACCAGTGAAGATTTAGACACTTCTCTGAAAACTGCGATGCAGCAGGCAAGCAGCGCTTATTCTCCGCTACGGTTTCAGCGATGTGTGTACGATTAGATACTTTCGCGAGACTGTGCTGTCGAAAGGACGGACGCTGTCCAATATGAAGTACGTCTACGACGCGGAAGAAACAGTGTGACCTTTTGACGCAGTGCCAAGAATCGTACAGAATAAAGTCACAGGTAAGTGTGTCCAAATAGCGCTTGCAAAGCTTGACGTTGAGTGAAGGTTGCTCACCATGTGCCTGCTTCGAAGTAAAATTAGTAGTTTATCAGGCAGCACTGAGATAGCATTCAGCCTAGTGACAGCTGTTTTGAGTGAGAACATATAATTTACGTAGTTGGTAGTCGCAGCTCTTGCACTATATATTACAGAAGCTGTTTCGCTTACATGCTTCTTTTACGGTATGTTTAACGGCTAACGTGATCTCACAAATTGCTCGTATTGCAGTCTTTAAAGTTTTTGAAGCTGACGGTGAATCGTGATATGTATGTCTAAGGCAACCTTCACGTGAAAGGCCAGTGCAGAGCTGAGATTAGTGGTGTTAGTGGAGATGCAAACATGTTTCAGCGGTCGTGCTTTAAGAAAGTCGAACTCGTCGTCGTCCGAGCCCAATACATAAAAAATGCCTTTGAACAGCCTAGTTATAATCGACTTTGTGGTTCTTCCATAGCTGACATGCAGTGTATAGTCAGGGATGGAACATGTGTAGATCACTGTTTTTTTGGGAGTCATCGTCTTGTAATCCGACTGGAGCTGTGCACGTGACAGTCAAATATAATGCTGTATTTACTTGAATGTCACATATTTTTTCCAGATTTTTGCTGCTAGAGTCGACGCTTTCATACCGAGTACCGAAATTAGATTATTTTTTTTTCCTAGACATAACGAAATGTCATCCCTCGCGTTACAATCGTGGTCGTGTTACAATCGAATTAACACTGTAATATATGGTGCAATGCTTACGCAACCTAAGTTTTCATGTGCTTTCTTAAACGTTTTCAAGGCAAGCTTAATCAAAATACTTGCAATATTTCTCAGAGCACCAACCCACGTACATTGGTGGAAATAGGCACCGGAGGGAGTCAACTATACATAATCTAGATTATTAAAGACTGACTGTACATTTGTCTGTCTGTCCGCCCTAACGATACCTCAAACAGCATTCAACGGCCAACCCCATCTGCAGCGCCCACCAATATTGCTCAAGCTTTAGCGTTCATAGTTATGCGATTGTCAATTAAAAAGCAAATATTGCGCATATCTGAGGCGTCATAACAACATGTCTATGTTTTTTATGTCTGCCTTTATACTAGAAGCACCACACACAAGCAACTCTAAGGACTGTAGCGTTTATCGCGCTGCGCTGACAGTGCAACGCGATGCTCGAAAAGTTAAACGTTTCCAACGCTTTGCTACGACGACATGGTGGTGGCACCTACCCGTCGCTTTGCGTTCTACACCTTATCACTTCAGAGACTGGCGCGCATGCCATCATTTTCAAAGATAACGGCCATATGACGCTCTTGTCTAACGTGCCTCGATGCGCTCGTTCGCCTCCGCTACATGCTCGAGGCACTCTAATGCAGCGCCTTCAGAATTGCATTCACTGATTTTCTTCCACAGAACATCAAATAAACCTTTTAATCACTCTCTCCAGACGCAAGACTCTCGTCTTTCGATGACATTTACAGTGTGACATGTAGATTCGGGCCAATTTCTTTTCCTGTTAATAAAACTTCTTGTGCTTGTGGCATTTGTGAATACAACAATGACCCCGGTCTCGAAGCTTCTTTTCTCTCGTCCGATCATCGCGAACGGCAGCATGGTTCATGTTAGTGTTTATATGCCCAAATATTTCCGGTCGCGCTCGACAGGGAATGACAGGAAACTCCAGCACTCGTTCCTCATAGCAAGGGTACTGAGAGCACATGGAAAAAAGCAGTGCATGGACAAGAATCAGTCTAGAGCATCTTAAGGGTCATCACTGGTGGTCTCGTGAGCTATTCGTGTGGCGTGTGAAATGCCCTCCTTTCCAGATAGAGTTGTTTTGTGAATTAATTACCACTGAACAAAGTGCCTCGGAACGCTTGAACCCCAGAATGTGACAAGGCTTCTCCTGCCACACAAAAAATTAGTATGTGTGCCTGGTTGTAGGTGATGTCATTCAGGTTGGTGAAACAGTCCAAATTTCGGGCCAACTGAGCTGTGAACTAAGTGATCATTTGCATAGTTATTGCCCTGTCCTCAAGAACATCATGGGCCTCGCTTGCTAAGGAAACCAAGGCAAATGCCATGACCACTAATCGATCATTTGCATAGTTATTGCCCTGTCCTCAAGAACATCATGGGCCTCGCTAAGGAAACCAAGGCAAATGCCATGACCACTAATCGATCATTTGCATAGTTATTGCCCTGTCCTCAAGAACATCATGGGCCTCGCTTGCTAAGGAAACCAAGGCAAATGCCATGACCACTAATCTATAATCTCTCGTGTGTGAGAGAAAAAAAGAGAGTCGACTTTCTTTACATTGTGTGGGTGCTGACATCCCCTGTAAAGTTGATTGCGCCTCGTGGCACATGTGTTTTGCACATTAGCTGCATTTTGGGTTCACAACTACAGAGCGATAGATGGCGTGGTGCTTGCGAGCGTTTGTTGTCACCGCCATTATCATCATCATCATGGTTAGTGCGTAGCGATAGCAGTGACGCCTCGCGGCAAGCCCTGGTGGCGGCACGGGAGTCTCTAGCGGTAGGTCCCCGGTGCGCGGCACCGCGGATTGCGAGCCAGGGGTCCTCATGGTAAGTCAAGTGTTGGCGAAGCCACCTTGAGTGCGTTCTTGTGTTTATTTAGTGATGTTGAGTATAATGTAATATTGTGTGAGATTGTTTCGCGTGTGGACCACAATTTATTTATAATAATTTGGCTGACGATATCGCAAATCTAAAAGTAGTTATTAAGTGTGGGTTTGACTTGGATCGTTTCGACCGCGTCTGCTGTGTCCATTCACTCTAAGAGCGTGACTCTCTCCATTTCGAGACTCTACGCTGGCTGCCCAACATGGCGCTCTTGGAGCATCGGACGACAGATTTCATGGTTCGGTAGAAGCTTTTGTTTGAGCCGGGTTAGAGTAGGCCTAGTGTGCTAGGGGGACTTCCATTACTAGAGTCGACGGTGTGCTTTGTTGAGAGTGAGAAGATCGGTTGGTTGTTGTAACGTATTTGAACTTGTCGGCACATTGAGTTCTTTTTTTTCTGCTCACAAGTGGGTTTTTTTTTTTTTTGTGGTTGGCTTTCAATAACGTAGTTGAGTTGGTACGAGAGTCAGGCGGTCTGCCTCCTGGGGTGAGCAAAGCTTAGAGCACATGGATTGTAGGCCAAGCCCAAAGCGAGTCAGTACAGAAGCCTCATGGGTGGTCCGATTTTCTGTAAATAGCTTCTTCTTGGGCTCAGGGAGCCTGGCGTCGTTGCTGGCTTGTCTTGCGGCTCGATGCGGGGGTGTCGTGACACTGTACGGGACGGTGGGCACCGATCACTCGGTAAGCTGCTTAGTGCAGCGAGCAAGTAGGGCCACATTACAGAGTGGACGTCTCCTTGTGGCTGCCTCTTCTGCACCTAGGCTGGGTGCTGGGTGGATGCTGGTTGTTGTAAGGGACATATTAGGCCTAAGGCTCTGTGCAGCCACCTGTCGCACATGGCACAACTAGGTGGATCGTGGCGTTGATGTGTTGCACTCTGCTTCCTTCACTTTTTTTTTATCTTGCAATTCCCAAGTTAAGAAAAGTGACCTTTGTTTTATTTCAGTTGGGAATCTCGGCCACTGCCGATGTATTTCCTAGCAGTACTGACCATCGTACCACGTGGGCAAGGAGCCCAAAGCGCTCTTTCCTTTGGCCTACTGCATTGTTCCGTCGAGTGTTTTGAATGTACACAACAGGAGTGATGTAACCCGTAGCTGGCTGTCTTCCAAACATCGTCTTGGCCGTTGGCCAGGAATGCGGTCAAGAGATCGGACGATGGGCATGCCTGGAACCTGCGCAACTGCCTGCAGTCCGGCGCCCTCGTGAGTGCTGGTCGCAACCAGAAAACGTGACGGCGCGAGTTACATTGGCAACAACGCCATTGCAGAACCGGTACTGAGGAAGTCGTCGAGCTGGACAGTGCAGCAGTGTCGACCGGCGGTGGTGTCGTTGTGCACATCATTCTTTAGGGATATGAGTTGTCACCTATGTTAGAGCTTGTGTAGCTGTTTTCTTCAAGATGTGATTTGAATTAAGGTTGGGGGATGTGGGAGTGCTAACAACCCCTTTTAAGGGGAGACGCTCCTCGAAAAAATTTTTTTCTTTATTTCTAGTAATAGAGACTTGAAAAGTTTGTTATTAGTATAGTTTTTCATGCAGATTTCAAATATGCAATCATTTTTTGTGTAGCTGCTATAATTATTGAGTTATGCCATAAACAATAGCAAAAAGTTACATTTTTTGCGGGCACTCTTTTATGTACTAAACTTTCAGTAAAAGCACTGTGTCTGATCTTATTTGACTCTTGGTAGATTGAAAAGTGCAAATATCTATATAGATATCACAGAAATATTGGAACCAAGAAAAAAAAATTGTATTGAATGACTTATTATTTTCAATCTCCCTTGAAACAACAAGCTAATATTTTCACAACTAATGCTGGTAGGCATTGCAATTTAGAGTAGATATTTGCATTCTGCATGTGTTGAAGAGTATGTGTGCCAAGTTTCATTACTATACAATGAATATAAGTTTCTAAAAGGCTGCCCGGAAAACGTGAAACTGTCAGAAAAAATGAAAATGAGAAAAACAAGTTTGAAAGTTCGCAAAGTTGGCATTTATTAAGAAATCATTCTTTTTGCATCAAATTGGGGCACAATGAAAAGTACCTTGCCTTGATTGCACTGCAAGTGTCTAGAAGTCCCCTGCACCATAGCTTGGTCCTTCACGGCTCTTGCGGTCAGTGTCCTCAACACGAGCTCTCTTCGCTGTGTTGCGACGGTGTGCCCTCGCTTCTGCAGTTTGCTTCAGGTTCATCTTCCTGATGCGCATGACGTCACAGTGGTCACCATGTGTGGCCAGATCTTGTGAGGGGAGAATTCCAATGCCTTCGAGCACTTCTTCAAAGCCCCTGTGGCCTTTGTTGTACCAGAGTACAGCAAGAGCGGTGGCTGTCTCCACAGTTGTTCTGGAGGCGAACTTTGTTTTTGGACATAGCAGCCATATCTTGCTGTTCAGCGATTCGGCTGCATTCTGTGTCTTGCCATGAAGGCACCGAATAAGGAGTTTCTCCTCTGTAAGGCGCTTGTAGATAGGCATAATTGCCAATCCTTGAGCCTTCGTCAACAGTGGGGTGTGGCGTGGTGCAGGCTCCCCAAGTGCTTCCGCATCCTTGTGCTTGCACCACGAATATGGTCCCGCGGGGCAAAAGTTGTGGCTACTGGCACCATCACTGGAGCAGCAATGAAAATACGATGCCCATATGGCAGTGTACATATTTCGGACACTGTCCTTGTTGCTCGTGATGGGGATCTTGTAATATGTTTGTAGTTTTATTATTGTCGCATCTTTCAGTTTTTCGCCTCGTGGCAGTGGCGTTGCCAATTTCCGTAGGGCAGTTCCCAAGCGCTTTGCAACGTGGTTCGTGCACTCTTCTTTGTCAATGGGGGTGTCACAGTATACATTTGCCTCGCAGACTGCAGTGTAGGCCTTGCTGTCACCATCACTTAGGAAGCTGGTGAATCGCAGTGGAGTTTCATAAGACAAGGTCCTCTGCCATATATTGACAGCTGCCGCAGGTTCCATTGCATGGGATGAGCAGTCAGTGTTTTTTCGGCAAACTGGAAGATGAAAAGCTCGCCATATCTCTTCATCCTCCCCAAGGTCCCTGTGTATACTGCAAGCATGGCAGTAGTTCGAAAGAACTTCAAAATCGAGGCAGAGCCCCGTGTCCAGGGACACGACTGTGCCCACTCCATTGTGGCTTTTATGACCTCTTTTCTGCCAGGTGCCATCAAACATGACTGGCACATCTATGCCGCCGACTGCGTCCTTCGTGATGTTTCGTGCCTGGTGCAAGTTTTTGCTCACTGCCATCATCGCCGCACCATGGAGCTTCTTGCAAATGCCGTTGACTGTCTTGTGATGCATCGGGCTCGGAAGACCGAGAATCGCACAAAATCGTGAAAGTTGGTCGTGGCCTGCGCCTATAGCGCGTGCTGCCAGAACTGCCTTCATGTTTACAGCAAAGCTGTCACGCGAGCTGCCGCTGTCAAAACGAGCGCTCGTTCCTTGGTCCTCGGCCGAAGCAGTACGTCTCGACGTGTGCGTGAACGAAAGTGCAGATTCCGGGCAATCAGAATTTTGACAGCACAGTTCGAGGAATGCCGAAAGTCCTTTGCACTTTCCAGCTGCCTCTCGCACGCCGAGCTTCCGTTCGCGGCAGGTTCGGCATTGCGCACCCGCCACAAGTGCCGTCAGCGCATCGATTTCGCAAAGCAGCATGTTCGCAGTAGCAGCATCTACCGGTCTACGTTCACTCTCGAAGAATCCAATCTTCCTTTGGGATGCACTGACGAATTCCACGGCAGCGGCTATTTCACAACCACTGTCGCAGGGTTCGGTGACGGTGTTAGGCCTATCCGAAGTCGGAGCGTCGGGGCGTTGGTCGGGGGCGACATCGTCGTTCGCTGTCGCTTTGCGAAGCGTCCGACGCCATTTCCCTCGATACTTGTGGCGAGTTGTGAACTTTCGATTATCTGAACTGCACTTCTTCGGGCTCGCCATGACGCAAAAATGCAGAGAAATGCAGAAAAACTCGATCGCGACGTCCGAGGCTTCGCTCTTTTGCCGGAGAGATGGGAGGGGGAGGAGCATGGAGCGCACCGCCGTCCTATGGCGGCCTCGCGCTGTGTGCCGCGATATTCAAAACGCGTGACGTACGCGTTGTTTTTCTCGTTTTTTGTTTATTCTGCGTGAAGGCACGAGACTGGCTACTAGTGGATTATGAAGGATACGGCCTTCGCAGCATGCGTGCACGATTGCAAATGGCGGCCAACGCGTCGTTTTCGCGACAGGACGACGCGAACTTCGCCGTTTTTCGCGACTTTCGCGCATTTCTCGCGTCATCGCTGCCCACTTGGAAGCATTTTTTGATAATTTCTCGTGCGAATTTCAGCTTGATATTTTCAGAAGTAATATAGTCCAAGGATGCCAATACAGCCGGAAAAAAAAAAGCAAAAATTTTCCGGAAAACCGCGACTTTTCGACCCGCGTCTCCCCTTAAGTTGTTTGCACCTTGTGGCCTATGTGTTTTGCGCATTGGCCGCATTTTAGATTCATAATTATCGTGCGGTAGGTGGCATTGTGCTCACAAGCATTTGTTATCACCACCATAATAATCATCATCATCATGGTTAATGCGTAGCGCCGGCGGTGACGCCTGGCGGCAAGCATTGGTGGCGACACGGGAGAGATGAGCTGGTCTCTTTGGCCGGTGGCCGTTGGCAGCATATTTAAAGCATCACAGTTGGACTGTTTATGAACAAATACGCAACTTAAGCCTGGAACATATGCAGAGTTTTTTCGGCATTTGGTACACCGGCATCCCTCAGTGTCGTCGTCTGTGACGGTGGCTGAAACGTCCACTTATGGACAATTCAGATATCTGCAGCATTCCGCACCGAGGGCGGAAACGAGTCGACGAATGGAGAACCAATCAGCGCACGGCTGCCAGCGACTTCCGTTACGTAACAGCATTGTTGCGGCTGTTAAAACGGCTGCTGCCTGCCTCGGATCTATTAAGTCGTCGTAATAGTGCAAGTACCAACGATGCAGTCATAATCACTAATGCCTGGGATTACGACTACATCACGAGGCAATGACTCAAAGCAATAACCAAATCTAGAACGCTGGCAGAAGAACGACTTTGTATCGTGCCCTCAGAAATGAATTGGGTGAGATCATTAGTCATGACAAGCTCCAAGAAAAACAGATTGGTGAACTAGAGCCAGAGAACTCAGGTTTATCACTGTTCAAAGCTACTAGAGGCATATTAAGGTCTTTTCTAAGAATAAAGACAGTTTATAGAAATAAGAAATTGTGATAATTCATCAAATAATTCAGGGTTGGTTGAGCTGGGAGGTCGGCCAAGTGAACTAACTGCAAAGCACTTTCAATTGCTCGAACGAACCTTGCACCAAACGAACTCGCAATGATGAAAAGTAGCGGACATTTCGCCGCTTTAGAGAAAATCGTTAATGAAAATGAAAACTCCTACACTTTGTGTGTTTCTATCAGATTAGTAAACATCATAACCACACGGGAAAACTACAAAATTAAAAATGATCACTATCTTAGTGAGTCACAACACAGGCATAACATAAGTCATGCACTTGCAAGGGTTGATTGCGAATGTGCTGTGCCACTTAATCGATCTGTCTGACAATGTTAAGAGATGTTTTTTATCACTTTTTCAGCCTTTAACACAAACTATCATTGGTAATGTGAACGATGTGAGCAGATCGCACAGCACGATTCGTGCCTCTTCAACGAAATTCTGCTGTGACGTATTTTCACAGAACCTACAAAAACCTTTGGAGTCTTCCCTGTTAGCTGAAAAAAGAAATTGTCACAGCTGGTCGCTTGAACAATGAACAATGCTAATGCCTGTTGCGACTGAACCTGATGAGAGCCACACCATATGCCGATCACCAGGTGCCTGCTATAGATCCCGCAACATTGAACACCACATAACGCACTTTGGAGACATTCCTGCTAATGTATTGAACCTTCACGATTATCTACAGAGAAAACCTAGTTGTTCTCGTCATTGCATTTTCAAGCAATTCAGTTATTGCAAGGATAAGCTGCTGCACATGCTCACATTTCATTATCTGCTAAGAGCAGCCTCTTGCTGCAGTAGCACCACCTGGAGCAGAAGCAAGTTTTGTCTCACTTTCAACGTATGGCAGAGGCGGAGAGTTTGACAACTGAACAGGTTCTATAAACGTTGTTACGTGCGGCTTATCGCATCAAACCAATCAAACTGCATGTCCTATATTGTCACGCCCACATGATGAAGTGTCACTTCCGATCACAAAAATATCTGCTGTGTGTCGCTCTAGTCTGAAAACATTGTGGTTTATTTGTAGAAATATAATTATAACAGCTTCTCTTTGTTTGGCGATGCCACTTGGAGAATGGTATCAGAGAATTTGAGAGAAAGCAATAAAAAGAATGTGCTTAATTTGTGTCGCAGGGCCCCTTCACCTTAACTTCATTAAAATTGCCCATGTTTTCAATAATAAAATCAGGAAATTACTTGTGAAGATCTTTTTTTAAAAAAAATCCCAATCTATTCATTAAGTAAAGATGCCTAAATTTAAGGGCTCATTTTCTTTGGCAGACAATATTAATGAGAACTAACAGACAATGATGCCAAAGAAAGTATACGGAATGTTAATAATAATGTATCTATGAAGAAAGAAAAGTGGGCAAACTGGCTGACAGCAGGAGCCAAACCTTGTGACCAGGTACGTCCTAGGCAGGTACCGTAGAACGGACAGTTTCACAATGATGATCGGAAAACAGTCTCACTTCTCAGATAGAAGGTATTGAAACAGAGCAGCCAGGTACGTTCTGGGTAGGTACCGTAGAACGGACAGTGTCACAATGATGAAACAAGAATTGAATTGGGAATCGTTGTCGTTGCGACGACGGAAGTTAAGGCTGAAACTGTTTCTTCAAATATATAACACGGTAGGCATAAGCAAAGATAAGTATTTAAATACACGTTTTTATATTTTTATGCGTAATGTACACAAACACAAAATCCGTAAATACCGGCCCAGGACGTGGATATTTGTGAATTCGTTTTTTCCGAAGTGTGTAACTGAATGAAACAAGCTTGCTGAAAAAACAGTATCTTGTGCAAACGAAGACCTATTTGTATATCTGTTGTAAACACCTGTGCTGTAATGCCCAAGGGCAATGCGAGGCAATTCATGAATAAAAAAAAAAGACTTTCGAATAATGCGTCCAATGCTCTACAGACTGAGCTATGGCGACGGTCACTCCTCCATCCACTGTATAGGGTATATATGTGCATTTAAAAGTGGGAGTGTCAGTCAGCGCTGCCAGTAGCCACGACAGTGAGTGTGGAACACTCTTGTACAGCCTATTGGCGTCACGTAGATTATGATCTTATCACGAGCTGGCAAATCACCAGTATACATTTAGTCCCATGGTCAAAAGAAAAATACTATTAGGAGGTATGGCTCCAGTGCCATATTACTGTGCTGCACGACAGTTGGGCTATCTAAACAGCGATTAAGCTTCTGTTCAAGACATTAACAGTGCATTATTGTCTCATGCAGAGACTACCAACTTGTCCAAACACGCACAATGATAGCTTATGCTCAGAAGCAAGTCGCTCCAGTGACAAAAAGATCACTTACGCCAATTGGGAGTTCAGCACAAATGAGTGGATGCATTCTTTATGGTTAAGGTTAACAGCGCGAAAATAACCCACGGCGGTCAGGAAACAGACTGTACAAGTGCTGTCCGGTCCGCCGTGTGTTATTTTCGAGCTCTTACTTCAAGTATGCGCAACCAGCCCAGTCAGCCACTTTATGGTATTGCTGAAATTCGGGGCGCAATCAGAGGCATATGACGCTTAAACCGTTCAAACTAAATTTAGCCGTGACTCGCACATTTTAGGATCTCAAATACCTGCATATGCACTGCGATGGATCAGATTATGCTTCGAGGTAAAACATTTGCACTTGCTGCATATAAAACTGAGCATCAAATTCATTGCAACCATCGCATGATTCACAAACTAGCAAGAAACCACGCAGCATGGGCGCGGCGTACTTCCTGCGTTGACAAAACTGCTCCACGGGAGGGAGTCATCGAAAATCACTCACATCTTCGTCGGTGAAGCGGTCGCCCATGCTGGTGAGAAGCTCGCGAAGCCGTTCCTCGTGTATGCGGCCGACGTTCTCTTCGTCGAAGCAGGCGAAAGCATTCTTAATGACATCTTCGGGGTCGGTGCCTTGCAGCCGCTCCCCGAAGAGGGTCAAGAACATCGTGAAATTAATGGGGCCCGGAGCTTCGTTCATCATGCTGTCCAGGTACGGGTCCGCTGGGTCCTTGCCTGTGAAGGGAATCCACCGCATTACAGAAAGCATCCCTCGCGCTACCCAGTGCGGCACTCACCGAGCGAGGCCAGCATATCATGCAAGTCCTCCTTGTCTATGAAACCATCCCTGTTCTGATCAATCATGTTAAACGCTTCCTTGAACTCTTGTATCTGCGCTTGGTCGAACATAGCGAACACATTGGATGTGGCTCGCTGGGCCCGTTTTCTTCGTGGGGCCCCTGCCTTTGGTCTTCCGGCTCGACATGTTTCTGCAGAGGCAGCAAGCGTTCGCTCAACTCCAGCGGCTAACGACTGGCCAAACAACCGGCAAAATGAACTCAATATTATACTTCATCGCTTACCTAGCGAGCTGAAGGCGTCGGATGAAGTTATCTTTCAGGTGAGTCTCTGACAGTCACGCAGCGCTGACAACGCCCTGCTCTTACCCTAAATCAGGATGAAGCACACTCACCCGCAGCCCCGCAGGAAGTGGAAACCGGTAAACATTGCATTACGACTGTCCAATTCTGTAGTGAGTCATAAGAGCGAACGTAAGAGTATATAAAGAGACAAAAATAAAATCAAATTAGGGTACATAAAAACGTGCGCGCCATCTGCACACTCAACTATGCATTTTTGTTTTTATTGTGTCAATTTTAGTTAAAATGCGAAGTTTGTCTAAATTTTATTTTAATGCTGTTCTGTAGTTCATATTTTTTGTAAACATGAAAGTTTTTTTAGAAATATTTTATACAAGTTTTATCTATGTTTTAAGCTACTATTTATCAGAAGCATTACGTCACGCCAGAGAACACCCGCGTGTGCTTTCGCGCAACGTGAAACCAGCGCACGGTGAACCAGCAGCGATATGCTATATCACCGGGGTCACCGTAGTATGCTTACAGTGGCTAGAACACGGAGGAAGGAAAAAGTTCCTTTCCTTCCTCCGTGGGTCCCTATAATATCAACGCCACCTCTAGAAAGATGCCTGAGGAATGGCTCGCGCTCCCCGCAAAGTTGGCCTGCCTTCAGTTTTAAACAAGCTCCGCGCGGTTGCGCTCGCGACCGACACTATCATCACGGTGGCGGGCGGTACGGTAGCTAAACGTCTTTCATCTTTGGCCCATAAGGGCGCGTTAGTTGAGAGTTATTTGAGACCTGCAACTGTGCACCACTAATTCGGAGGCTATGCAAAGTGTTGCGTTGTTTCACCGTCTGCCACAAGTGACGCTAGCGACCGAGAACATTTTCAAAATGAAGGAGAGAAGAGGTATGGCAGCTGTTTCTTCTTCTCATGCGGCAGGCATCTTCCTAAAGGAGGCGTTGATAATATACACTACTATACATAAATGGATGGATAAATTGATACAGTTGTACCCTTTAAATTGGCAGCGTCTTGTGCGCCGCGCGGCGCAGTAGCCATTCCCACACAAAAATGGCTTCTGTGCCGCACGGAAGTGACGTCAATTAAAAAAACATTACCTAAAGCTAGTTAAACGTGTAAATTATTCATGAGTAATGCGTTAAACCTACAAAATTTTTACTAAACATGTGTTTATCGAGTCAATTAGCTTAGGTTTGTTATTTAAATACATATTACAAGTACTTTGAATACAGGGAGCGCCATGGGCACTGCGGCTGCGAAAGGTAAACACAGCGAGATAGTAGCCGCCTGCGATATGTTGATGGTGAAAACAGTGAAAACTCCGATGAAATCGTGGCCATGGCCTAGGCCACTCCCAAGGAGGACTGGAGTGTCGTCGCTGCTTCATGTGATTGCTGGATGCTTAGTTGAACCTGGTGGTTGGAGCTAGCGGGGCCATCCACCGCTCCGCAGCTTCATCTCACTGTGTGCGCCATAAAGTATCTCAGTATGATGTGCGGATTACAGTCGTTGGACGTACTGCATTTTCTAGATTGCAATGCCAAACGTGGTGTTGTCAAAGGAGAAAGTGTTCTTGCTGCCGAGTTTTGCTTGTCGCGAAGGACAAGGTCGACGATGAAATAAATGCTTTCGCAGGGTTCACGTGTGACTGACAGGACGCACATGCATGAAACCCCAGTGCGTCGGCGAAGTGTTCATACGATGAATGGAAACAACTTTATTGTAATGTTCTTACGAAGCCTGTAATCTCCGAAGGCCAGAGCTACTGCATTGCTGTCTGTTTTGTCAAGTGCGAACACGTACGGCCGTTCTCCTCCGTTGCTACGTGAATGCTCCCGTGCTGTCACAGGCCGCGCGTGTTATTGAGCAAGGCAGACAAGCTCTTTTGTAGTTAGATGGGCTAACGCCGTCGGCACTTGCCCCTGGGCATTGTTTATCAAGTGCTGATGGCCTAGAACATTGCGGTTGCACGTCAGTATTTGTAAAGAAAGCGGCCTGCCGGTTACCCTCGTTAGGTGATGGTACACTGAGCGACATAAAAAAAGTTGCCCGAGACTACGTTGCAGTCAGTGGCGTAACTAGGGGGGGGCAAGGGGGTACAAGTGCCCCGGGCGCCACTAGGGAGGGGGCGCCAAGCCGAGTCCTCGGGTTGGCGCCCCCTGGAAAGGTTGTCAATGTTTTTTTCCGTAAAACCGCCTGGAAGGGGGGAGGGGCGAGGTTGTAATGTACGACTGGAAGTGGGGATGGTGGTGAAGGAAAGGGTTGCCGCAATGGCTTTTGCATCGGGAAAAGGATCCTCTATTTTCATTTTGCTGCGCTACCTCCGTGCCTTCCCATGACCCTCGGCTAAGCTTTGTTTTGTGCTCCGCAGCACTGGGTTAGATGAGTTTCAGCGAACCCCACCAGCCTCCCAAACCACTTACTGAAAGCTTCCCTGAAACCAACCACGTACGTAAACAAAATAAAATAAAAAAGTTCGAATGCACCTTTTTTGAGTAAGAACAGAAAACTCCAACGAAATAGCCGATCGTCCAACGACTAATCGTCCACGCAGCGGCGGAAGGAAGGGCGAATATAATCCGTGACCTCGGCACCAAAGGCTAAACAAAGGCGTTTATTCGCAGAGTTCTCTGGAGGAAAGACGGAGAAAGCGTGACACGACGGCGACGTTTGTTGATTCCCTGCATCGCGGGCGCCAGCAAAGCAATAGAAGGGCGGGGGTCAACGTTTCCCACATGCCATCCACCGCCATGGGCAGGTTCATCCTTTGGCCCAAAGAACACGCACCTGCGAAAAAAGCGCAGAGCGTAGTGTACCCGACAGCATGTGCCGACTGCCCCGCTTCGTACGTTGGAGAAACCAAGAACTTCCCTGAAAGAATGCGGCCGCACAAGGATGACCTCCATCAATGGAACAGCGAACGGAGCGAAACGGCAGAACACTCCGACCAGTTTAACCCCCATACCAGACCCGAGGGCGCGGTGTCTAGCTGGTTGCTTTGTTTTGTACTCACCCTGCATTCCTTGGGATGCACAAATAGCGCGAAAGCTTAGGTACGAGAAACTTGGGCCTGGGAAGCGCCCGTGCCGTCAAGCTTTTTGCAGTGTGGACTGGAAGAGAACAATGACGGGTAAGGGACTTCCGGAAGTTTGAATAAAAAAAGAAAAATACTATACAAAAACGCGGGCGTAGCTCATCGAAATCAGAACTGGTGGCCCTTGGCCTCCGAAATGGCCCGCCGCGCGCCAGTAGGCAATCGCGGAAGCCTACATTAGCGCTTTTAATGGGGGGGGGGGGGGGGATAATGAGGGGCGCGGAAATATATTTGCCCTGGGCGCCGTCCTATCTAGTTACGCCACTGGTTGCAGTGCACCTTTCTGTGATCAAGACTTTGATAAACCGTGGAAATCCACATTCCTGTGCCCAAGAAACCAATGCAGCCAGCTGCACTCGATTTTTTTGTGTTTTTTGCATCTCGCCGATTAAGAGCACTAATTCGCAAAACACTTTAGCATAATAAATATAGTCAATCCTGCAAAAGTCATCGAAGATCCAATATTAAAGGGCTTGTGGACGGGACCACTACCACCAGCAGCAAGTCGGGCTAATGAGGAGGCGGAAATGTTAAAACAATACATGCGTGAACAAAAAAAAAAGTATCGATAACTGCAATGGGACTTGAACCACCGACCTCACCAGTTCACGTGTTGCTTTAGCCATCTACGCCACAGCTGCCTTTTTTTTTTCTTTATTTAACGCCACAGCTGCCGATCGCCTAGGGATGACAAACAAGCCGGTTTTGTATTGTTGTCACACTAAACCTAAATAACATTTTTGTTCACTTTTTTTGTATGGACGTAATTTTAACGGCTTTTATTGTTATGTCTAGACGTACCGCTAGACACTCCCGACTATTCAAACAAAGCGCCTAACCGAAAAATGCACACGTCACTTTCGTGCGGCGCAGCAGCCGTTTCTGTGTGGGAATGGCTCGTGCGCCGCGCGGCGCAGCAGTCTTTGCCCTTTAAATTGGGCAGCGGCTAACGCCATCTAGCCGTAATATTTGGTGAACCAAAAACTAGATTTATCTTTTTTTCCCTTTCAATAGTGAAGCTGAGGACTGGTACTTTGGAGTAAAAAGTTCAATTTTTCCTCGTGTCTTGTCTTTAGCCGCCAATCAGATAACCTCCTTCTATTTAATGATTGATTGATTGATTTGTGGGGTTTAACGTCCCAAAACCACGATTTGATTATGAGAGACGCCTTCTATTTAATTCTACCCGCTCAAAATCTATTTTGCCCTCCCTGTCCCTAAACCCCAGTGCTTTGAAGATCTCTCCGCCATCATCCTAAACTACAGTATGAAGCCCTTTACAGAACATTATCAAGTGTTCGGCAGTTTTCTACTCCTCTCCACACGCACTGCATACCGTGTCTACCTCTTCGTATTTGGCCCGATATGTCTTGGTTGGCAATACTCCCGTCCTGGCCTCAAACAGTAGAGAACTACCCCGAGTATTATCATAGATACTTTCCTTGGCAATTTCCTACTTAAAAGTTCGATAGATCTCTAGTGCGGACTTCTTAATAATGCCACTTCTCCACATATCGGTCTCCGCTTCCTTCACCTTCTTCTTAATCATCATCATCATCATCATCATCATCATCAGCCTATCTATGTCCACTGCAGAACAAAGGCCTCTCCCATGTTCCGCCAGTTAACCCGGTCCTGTGCTTGCTGTTGCCAATTTATACCCGCAAACTTCTTAATCTCATCTGCCCACCTAACCTTCTGTCTCCCCCTACCCCACTTCCCTTCTCTGGGAATCCAGTTGGTGACCCTTAATGACCAGCGGTTATCCTGTCTACGTGCTACATGCCCGGCCCATGTCCATTTCCTCTTCTTTATTGCAGCTATGATATCCTTAACTCCCGTTTGTCCCCTAATCCACTCTGCTCTCTTTTTGTCTCTTAAGGTTACACCTACCATTTTTCTTTCCATTGCTCGCTGCGTCGTCCTCAATTTAAGTTGAACCCTCTTTGTGAGTCTCCAGGTTTCTGCTCCGTAGCTAAGTACCGGCAAGATACAGCTGTTATATACCTTCCTCATGAGGGACAGTGGCAATCTACTTGTCATAATTTGAGAGTGCCTGCCGAATGTGCTCCACCCCATTCTTATTCTTCTAGTTACTTCAATCTCGTGGTAAGGCTCTGCGGTTATTACCTGCCCTAAATAGACATAGTCTTTTACAACTTCAAGTGCACTATTACCTAACGCAAAGCGCTGCTCCTTTCCGAGGTTGTTGTACATTACTTTCGTTTTCTGCAGATTAATTTTAAGACCCACCTTTCTGCTCTCCTTGTCTAACTCCGTAATCATGAGTTGCAATTCGTCCCCTGAGTTACTCAGCAATACAATGTCATCGGCGAAGCGCAGGTTACTGAGGTACTCTCCATTAACTCTTATCCCTAACTGTTCCCATTCTAGGCTTCTGAAAACGTCCTGTAAGCATGCAGTGAATAGCATTGGGGAGATTGTGTCCCCCTGCCTTACACCCTTCTTTATTGGTATTCTGTTGCTTTTTTTATGAAGCACTATGGTAGCAGTTGATCCCCTGTAGATTTCTTCCAGAATGTTTATATATACCTCATCGACGCCCTGATTCCGCAGTGTCTGCATGACGGCTGATATTTCTACTGAATCAAATGCCTTCTCGTAATCTATGAAGGCTATGTATAGTGGTTGGTTATATTCTGAGCATTTATCTATTACTTGATTGATAGTATGAATGTGGTCGACTGTTGAGTAGCCTGTTCGAAATACTCCTTGTTCCTTTGGTTGATTGAATTCTAATGTTTTCTTTACTCCGTTTGCAGTTACCTTTGTAAATAGCTTGTATACTACAGAGAGCAAGCTGATCGGCCTGTAATTCTTCAAGTCCTTGTCATCTCCTTTCTTATGTATTAAGATGATGTTAGCGTTCTTCCAAGACTCTGGTACTTTCCCGTCAGGAGACACCTCGTAAATAGAGTGGCTAGTTTTTCTAACACAATCTGTCCTCCATCTTTCAGCAGATCTGATGTTACTTGATCCTCACCAGCAGCTTTGCCTCTGTGCATGCTCTCCAAAGCTTTTCTGACTTCTTCTATCATTACCGGTGGGGTGTCGTCTGGGTTACTGCTAGTTCTTATAGTATTAAGGTCGTGGTTGTCTCGGCTACTGTACAGATCTCTGTAAAACTCCTCTGCTATTTTAACTATCCTATCCATATTGGTAGTTAATTTGCCTTCTTTGTTCCTTAGTGCATACATCCGCCTTTTGCCTATCCCAAGTTTCCTCTTCACTGCTTTAACGCTTCCTCCGTTTTTCAGAGCGTGCTCAATTCTCTCCATGTTATACCTTCTTACATCGCATACTTTACGTCTATTAATCAGCTTCGAAAGCTCTGCCAGTTCTATTTTGTCTGTTGTACTTGACACTTTCATGATTTGACGCTTCTTAATTAGGTTCTTCGTTTCCTGGGAAAGCTTGCCAGTGTCCTGTCTAGCTACCCTGCCTCCAACTTCCACTGCACACTCCGTGATGATACTCGTCAGATTATCATTCATTGTATCTACGCTAAGGTTGGTTTCCTCGCTAAGAGCAGAGTACCTGTTCTGCAGTGACACTCTGAATTCCTGTACTTTCCCTCTCAGTGCTAGCTCATTGATTTGCTTCTTGCGTATCAGTTTCTGTCGTTCCTTCTTCAAGTCTAGGCGGATTCCAGCCCGTACCATTCTATGGTCACTGCATCTTACCTTGCCAACCACTTCGACATCCTGCACGACTCCTGGGTGTGCAGTCATTATAATGTCTATTTCGTTCTTATTTACGCCATTAGGGCTCACCGATAGTTCCTAATGGTTTGACCACCTACTCTTTTCTAAGTATTTACCCGTCAATTTTCTGGTTTGCTTCCTCCATTTTGTATCGACATTTTTCATGTACAAGTAGCTGAAAACCTTCGTAGCCCAACGCTCCTCCCCCATTTCTCTCAATCGCTTCTGAACTTTTATCTTGCTGCTAGCTTCCCTGCTCTCAAATGATGTTTAACCCATATCACCTTATACTCCTTGATTTGGTGTATTCCCGCGAGCATTACCTATTCTACGTTGCTTAATTTCTAATCTTGCTTGAACCTCTGATCTCACGCACAAGACCACATTGTCAAAAGTCAGACCAGGAACCATGACATCTTTCCAAATTCCTCTTAAAACATCGCACCTATTGTAATTCCACAGTGCCCTATTTTTCATCCCCGCTGAGTTGCTGTTTATTTTAGTCGCTACGTATATTTTGTTCCCTTAGGTGCTCAGTCCCATTCCTTATCCATACGCCCATATATTTGAATTTATTAGTTATTTCTAGTGTGACCTCCTGTATTGTAAGCTCACTACCTTCATTATGATTAAAAATCATGACTGATTTTTCCTTACTGAATCTCAAATGTATCTTATCTCCCTCATTACCTGCAAATGTCCATCAATATCTGCAAATCTTCCTTGCTGTTGGCCATTAGCACTATATTATCTGCATACATCAATGCTAGTAGTGCCTGTTCAAAGAGTTTTCCTTGTTTGACGAAAGAGAGGTTGAAGCCAAGTGCACTCCCCTCGTAATTTGGCCTCTAATTCTTGTAGGTACATCATTAATAACAAGGGTGACAGAGGACACCCTGTGCCTAAGCCCCCATTTTATTTCTGTGGGCTCCAATACCTTTTTTTTCTCATTTTATAACTACCTAGTTACTTTTATAGATATCCTTTAAGAGCTTAGTGACTCCATCCTCCACACCTAGTGTGTCCAGTATTCTCCACAAGACCTCTTGAACCACGCTATCGTACGCTCCCTTGATATCCGAAAATGCTAGCCACAGGGGCCTTGTGTTCCTTTTCTGCTATTTCAATACACTGCATCAATGAAAAGAGACTTGTACACCAACCCCCTTCGTTTACGGAACCCATTTTGCAGTTCCCCCAGCACCTCCTCATCTTCTATCCATGCCTGCAGTCCTTACTTTATAATCTGCATCGTCGACCTATAAACCACTGATGTCACTGTTACAGGGCGGCTAGTTGTTTATGTCCTTTTGTCCCCCTTTCTTTCATAGATCATGCTCATCCTGCTAACTTTCCTTTTGTCGGGGTCTTCACCATCGATTATTGTTTTGCTCGCTGCCTCTCTAAAAGTCTGCTTAGACTTGGGACCCAATGCCTTTATCAGCATAATTGGGATGCCATGAGGGCCTGTTGATGTACTACTAGGAAACCTCTTCTCAGCCCTTTCCCACTCTCATTGTGAAAATGGAGCCATCGTACCACTTGATCCATCCCTGTCTATTGTGGTGCATAAGGCACTTCTTTGTTGAAATTTTTCTGTCACCCTTGTTCTTATATATTCAATAGCTTTGTCCCTTTCTAGCCTAGCACCTTGATCTGTAGTTATAAACCTTCTGCTCTAGGTTTGTTTCACTTCTTAGGGAGTTTAGATGGTTCCAAAATTTCGCAGCTGCCTTTCTGTCCTTTTTATGTACTTCTGCCAGCCACTGAGCCCCCTTTATTCTAATCTTTTCATTGATCAAAGGGAATGCTTCCCTTCTACAACTTAAAAGAAAGATGTCCCATTTTCTTTCAACCTCATCTGTCGGTTCACCCCGCTGCTTAGCATGTCTGTATTTCCTAGAGGCTTACAGACGTTTTGCTATAGCCCTTTTAACTTCCTGATCCCACCAACTTTTGGGTGTGTGTCTCTTTTTCCAGGATGACTTGTCACTTGCCTTCGCAAGGTATATCTCAAACAGTCTAGGGTAATTAGATTTGTGTACGTCCACACTGTTTTATTATCCTCAATGATTACTTTCTAAATTTGTTTAGTAGCTGTTTTTTTTGCCTTTCTAAATGAAAATTCCACTGTAGTTGCTCATCTTGTCTCCTTCCCACTTTCATTGCTCTTCCAAAACTTAGCTTGATACGTTTGTGATCACTACCCAGACTTCTGGAGCCACCTTCATCTATGTGCATTCCCCTGAGTCTTATCATACATCCTATATGACATCAGTGCATAATCTATCGTCGACTGCAGCCTTCCTACCTCCCATATTATTTGCCCTTCACACTTCTCGGTATTGTTGTAAATGATCAAATCATGCTTTTCACACATATCCATGATAGAGTGGATAGGTGGTGCCATCTAGTGAGACCAAAACGAACCAGGCAATCACAAAATTGTTTTCGCAGAAACATTGTGCATTGTACGTCTGGTGTAAAAACCACGCAGTGGCGTTATCACGAATGAGTTACCTTTTTAATCATTTTCACCACAAAAACATTATGCGTAAGTCAACATGTTCATAACTGTACGTGTTTGCATGAAGTGTCATAAGATGTCAACACTATTGTGCCGGTAACCTTGTATCTCATCTTTTGCACATACGAGGATAATGTACACGACTAAAAACAGCTCGCGATTTTGCCATAGCGGTGATCCAAGCCTATCTAAGTTCAATATAACTTAAATGCAGTTAGCATCACCATTTATGGTTTGCAAAAACGTGAAGGTATATGTTTACATCCATGCATAAACATTTTACATGGGGAGCTAAAATGCTGAAAAACTTGAGTTCCGGTAAGATGGTAAACACAAGCCGGTATTAAGCGCCGGAATTAAGCGTGTTTTCGAATTAACAGAACATACAAAAAGTGGGACGCAAGGAACTTAGAGCTATTCAAAGTAATCGGTGCTCGTCGTTTGCTGTGCCGGCTAGCTTGGGGCTCCAAAGATTATGCTTCTAGCAATACCTGGTCTTTATTTTGCCGCAAACATGGAGGAACCGTGGGCTTCACTGCTGTCACCGAAAAATATTAAAAAAAGAAAAGAAAACGCGGTCGTAATCGACTAAAATGTGCGCCTGCAGAAAACAAGACATCTTCACTGCAACACAGTAGTGACACGCGGGCAGCATGTCACCTGCGTCGGCACATCATGATGCGACCATTCACACATTCTTTCTATTATAATTATGAATTTAATAATGATGAGTATGACGAAGCTCACGATGTGTTTTGGCTGAAAAAAATGATCTTTGAAACTTTTGAACTTGGTTTTCTAAGTAGGTGTTGCTGGCAAGAACTCCGCCAGCAGTGCTAAGACACGGATTGCTGGAGCAACCAGCAATCGGAGGTTCCCATACATCGCGATTTCTACTAAACTGTCCTTTATTCCTTTCTTTACAATCCCAGAAAGAATGGGTAAACCATGACCCGATGATGTTGCGAGAAACACGCAATAAGCTGCCCGCGTGTCACTTCTGTGTTGCAGTGAAGCAAGGCTCGTTTTCCGCAGGCGCATTGTTTTGGTTGAGCATGAGACCGTTTCTTTTTTTTTTTTTTGCGCCGGAAGTAGCGAGACTGAGGTGATTCAGCTGCCACTCATTAGTATGGATACTTTGCATTGCCTTGTGGCAATTAATGGCCGTCGTTTTCGTGGATTCGTGGCGAAATCAGAATCTGGAACTGGCACATGGCACCCAAAGTTTCGAATTAACTGGACTGGTGCCGGCCGCTGCTTCAAATTATCCACTCAAAGTTACATGGCAAAATATGGGACCACAGAAATCCTTCGAATTAAGCACGATTTCGAAATAACCGAGTTCAAATTAATGAGGTTTTTACCATGTTTCAGCAGTCCCCAAAGGAAGCATCAGTTTAAGCACTTCAAGTACTTTTTGAAAAATGTACCACTACTCAGCAGAACAATAACAGCCATTATAGATTTCTTACCAATATTTCTAGCCTAAGGCTAAAAATTACCAGCATAATAATTCCATGATAAAGCAAACCCCTGACGGTGATCACATGAACCGACAAGTGCTGCTGTTCAGTGGTCATTTAGTGGTCACAAAGAGATTTCATCATTCTAGTAAATCATGTTTCATTACGTAAAGGAAGTTTGAAAAGGCTTGCTTTTAAATATGCAGAGTATATCTGGAAAATTTATTGCAATTTACTTTATTGATGCAAAACTGTACTCGGTATATAGAGTTCTCCATATACAGCGAGCAGTAAGGCAAGAGAACTTTTTACTTTGTTCTTAAGGTCCTGTACATGATCATCGGAAATTACTAGGGCCATATGAAGCAATATTTATTATGTAAGCAAGAATGCTAATATCAAGATGCCGATTACGGCAAAATGTTTGTACATTCTACAGCAAAAGTGAATCTGTTGAATGAAAGTTTTCATATGAGAGCAGGTTGTAGACCTTTTGAAATCGACAGTCGATCCAGGGTTTTATGTTGTTTATTGACAAGCACAAGCACTCGTGGGTGCCATAAAAGGTGTGGAGACCCAACAATCAGATACTACAGGCACATGTAATGTATATAGTCTCTTTATTCATACCTATATTAAACACAACAGCTGCGATTTGGTTAATGCAATAGACCAAGGGTGCAAAGGTCTAGGTTCTAAAAAATAATAAAAAAAGCATTAAGTTTCTGAGCCTATGCATGCTCACACAATAGGAAATGCAAATGGCCGGAGCCTTGACTGAAGTCGAGCGGCACAAAGCCCCAGTGGTGGCACCTAACACAATCCTTTGGTGGGCAAACAGTCTGAATAAAACCAGGGTTTTATGGTAAACAAAAAGAAAGCACTAATGTTGTATTAGTATATGCATACTATGAGGCTTTTAGTGAGAGAGCATAGCATGACAAAAAAAAAAAAAAGATATCGTTGCTGGAATGTTCTGGACAGCTGTTTGTTGCTTGACAGGAAACCACGATGCAATCACATCCGCAAGACAAAATATTAGTTGGACTAGTGCAGCAGCAACATGATCTGGCATCACGGCAATATTATGTACAAGTACTACAATGCGCACCAGTGCGATCTTGCACGGCGCAAAGCCCTTTAGAAAAAGCTGTGGCAGGATTAAAAAGCACAAAACAATGTTAACAACAGACTTCTATAAAGCCAGTGTCAACAACAACAACGAAAAAAGAACATAAGTAGTGTGGCGGACCCTGCTGCGGGTTTCTGCGGAAAGCATTTCACTTCCATCGCTCGCGCTGTTGCTTGACTTCAGAATCCTTTGTGCTTGACGTTGGCCGTCTTGGGGTGGGAATCTTGGTCTGAGATGATCCACTGGGTGTGCGTTGGCGCGTTGCCGATGGCGTCCTTCTCTGGCTGTGGTAACCATCAATGCTGTCCGCGGACAGGTCGCTGTTGGCCCGACTTGGCGGCCTGCTTGACGGTCGGCTTGATGGCCGGCTTGAAGGTCGGCTTCGGGGTGTTGCTATGCACAAGAAAGAGCACAAGTTGGCCTAAGTAAGCGTCTAGTAGAGAGAGAAAATAAAACACTTATTGGTATTAAATAAGTCGCTATAGTGGTTGGACCTCCTAGTCTGGAAGACCATTGGCTCTTGTCGCTGCCCGGGCTTGGTCGACCGGGGCCTGTTGCTGCACAGGGTTGCCTCTCGCTCGACTATTGTAGGATTATGATTGGCCCATATACTAGGATTATTTTGGCACTCCCAGGCCATATGAAATAAAGTGGCCGTCTGGGGAGAGAACTCACACTGCGGATTGTACATCAAATAGTCTATCTTGGACAATACAACTTTACTACAGAATTCGCCAGAGTAGCTGAGACGGCTCGACAGAACTGGCTAGTGCACCCAGGCCACCCAGGACATGCTTAGGCATCATGTGCTAGTTTCACTGCGCCACTGTAGTTTACCAAAACTTGCGAGATTTGAACAACTGAAGTGATGAGCTACATTAGAAACCAATGAATGCACTTATTTTGCTTTGAAAACTGAATGAAGCTGTTTGCTGTAAGGGGAGACATGGCACTTGAAAAAGGTTTCTATTTCTTGATCGAATTTGATGGAACTGACCAAGTATATGTATACTTGTGTGCCGATTTCAAGTATGCAATTATTTTTCTAGCATAATGTCTCGTTTTTGAAACACAAAATATTTCATGTGCCTTTCAGGGAGGAAGATTTTTCTAAACTGAGTGAGTTGGAAACTAAATCAGCACATCACGATAATTTGGAATAAGAAATGTGTGCAGTGCAACATGTTCTCGAACCATTAGAACAAAAGTTACGGTATGTTGAACATTCCTGAGTGAGTCAATATAAAGCTGCAATTTCACTTGTGAATATTTATAACTTTTATTCAAATGTGTTTGGAAGATCCATTTTTATTGCACTGCCCACAATTCTGATTTCAGATTGTTTTGATATGCTGATTTACTTTATGTAATGCACTCAGTTCAGATAAAATCTTGCTCCTTAGAAGGCACATGAAATATTTTGTATAACAGAAACTAGACATTATACAGAAAAATAGTCACCAACATTCATTAATATGAATGAAAAAAATAAAAGAAAAAGAGCTGTCTGTAAGAATTATGATGATTGATATGTGGAGTTTAACGTCCCAAAACCACCCTATGATTATGAGAGACGGCATAGTGGAAGACTCCGGAAATTTCGACCACCTGGCGTTCTTTAACGTGCGCCCAAATCTGCGCACACGGGCCTACAGCATTTCCGCCTCCATCGGAAATGCAGCCTTTGCAGCCGGGATTCGATCGCGCGACCTCCGGGTCAGCAGCCGAGTACCTTAGCCACTAGACCACCGCGGCGGGGCACCGTGTGTAGCAAGACATGTGACGAGAATTCAGGGCACCAGCCCTAGTGCCTTACCAAGACGGGTGACCCGCAGCTGGCCCGAACCATCACTGAGCTCGTCGTCGGCAACAATGCGCTGTTGCTGCTGCTGGCTCAGGGGGACGCTGCGTTCCGTCTTTTCTCGCACCTGCGCCCACCATTGGTCCGTAAGTGAGGACAACAGAAATGGCAGAGAGGCCACATTGCATGCCCAGGAGGCGAACCCCATGCACTCAGTTAGAGGCAAAGATCAGCAGACAGTCGTCTCCACTCTAAGCATGTAACACGTTTAATAATGACTCTGCATTAAACTGTTAATCACAATTTGTAGAAAAATATACATGCATGAAAAAAAATGTAAAAAAAATATTGCTGTCGTAGGACACAAACCTACAGAACACGGTGTGGACGCCCGAAGGATTGAGTGTGCACCAGATTAAACAACCTTGCACAACATCAGTTACTACTTTTAAAACATTAGCGACTTGGCTGCAAAATATTTAGGGAGCTTGTGCAGCTTTCGAAGAAGTTCAAACTAATAAATGTGGTGCGCACATTTTTCCAAGTCTGTGAAATATGTTTGTTCCAGAGTGCATATTTATCTTTATTTTTAAAATTCATGAATAAGCAATTCATCTGTACCTGTAGACTTTTTTGTCACTCGATGGTTTATGTCTAAAAAAAATCGCGAAAACTTCAAAATCGGGTGCTGCTCTGAACAATATGAGAGAAAAAGTAAAAAATAAAATAAAAATGAAATTAACACTGTGAGCTCGTACTTGAAGGAAAAATTCATCTCTCAAAGGTGCACTAAAAAAAAAGCACCCTGATTAAATCAAAATTGTTATGTGCCTGTTTTCAAGATTTTTCAGAGAGGGAAGGGGAAGCCACTTATGACGTTTTGACTAAATGTGGGGAATGTCCGGTAAATAAAAAAAATGGGGGATGAATTGCACTGCCATTGTAGAAGCTTTACAAAGCGCACAAATGCAAGAGATATACCCTTTAAAAGGGTCTTGTGCTTGGGGCAGATGCTGCTGTCAACGCCTCAGCCAAATCTTGCAGATGCGCATGGCAAGCAAAGTCCACAAGTGGAGTTGAAGTTGCCGATTCCTCCAGTGCCCACAATTCATGTAAAAATCGCCTATATTCCCCCCAAGCCACCCCCCCCTCTACTGTGTAGCTTCCAGTACGGTCACGAGACGAAAGGCAAGCTGTTCTCACGGTGACCACTTCAGCCTCCACTGATTGGTTATAGCTCGGTGACCAGTGCACCGCCTGGTTCTGGTCTTTCTTCCGCGACGTCATTTTGATGCCATGCAACCTTCACAACTCTTGACAGAATGCGTTTAACCACAAGGAATGCCGCCTCCAGAGATGTGCTTTTCGACGCAGGTCTCTGAGGCTGTGCATGAACTCTAATCACGTGAGCCCTTGAATTAGGTTTAATGCAGCCCCCTGCTTGACGCCACTGGAAGTTTAGTACGCATTCCCTGCATCACTCTTCAAACATCTCAACATGTTCGTGCGAAAGTTTAGACCTGTCAAGCTTGTTTAAAATTCCTATTGCTGTAAATTTCGCAAACCTTCTTTCTCTTTACGCTGGAGATGTGCTGGCAGTTTCGGTACAACGGCCAAGAGTGCCATGACAGCACAACTCGCAGTTTTTTTTTTTAATTGAACGCGATTCGCCGAAGTGGACACCAAAAGAATTGCGCCAAAGAAGTGCAAAAGTGCTTAAGCATGCGACAAAACCCTGAAACTCCACTTGTTCAGGAAAAATTTACAGCAACCTTATATCTTACTATCTTTACAGCAATCAAGTGACAAGGCAATAAACTTGACACTGAAGTCCATTGATTACTTGGAAAAGTGGTTCAAGGTGCTTTTAAAGACTTGTATTAATACAAGCAACTTTAGGTAGGTCACCACCTTTGAAATAAAATTTGTTTCAGTCCAAAATTTAAGATAAAAATGATGATATAGCTAGAAATGTTATGAAAAATTAAGTTTATAAGGATAAAAATGTGCCAAAATGTGCATGTTGTGCCAACAGTGACAACTTGTGATGCGACTTGGCAGCTACATAGAGAGGACAACACCCTGTGCATCCAACCTCCCCTATCACCGTATCTCAGACGTTAAGTGCGTTCTCATGATGAAAAGTTGATATTTAGCAGTTTTGGTTAGCTTTAGTCATAGTACAAAAGGTTACTGCTTAATTTCAATAATTCTGCTTTAATGCACAGTTCCCCCTATAAAAAAACAGCACATAAAGTTTTATTTGAAGATATAGGTTAGAAGAAGAGCTATCATTGTTCAGGTAACTCCAGTATGCAAAAAATCACGCTTGGAGAAAAATGGTTTTGAAGATTGGAACCGAATATCCATGTGACAGAGAAGCATTTAATATGCCTGAAATTCATCAGGCATATTAAATGGGACCTTGGGACCTCTTTTGAAGGGGCACAAGGTTTTTTTTTTGTTTTTTAGGAAGACTACATACAATTTTTTCTTAGCTTGTTTTGCATCACCAGCTGACACATCCTTGTGCTCCACAGTGGGTCCATGATTTTCAATTCTTAACTTGCATTTATGCTTTTTTTTTCGTCATGTACTTCATCGTGTTTCATGAAGTACCACAGCTTTCTCCTTGAAAAGCCAGAACTAAGTCCAAGAACTCTATATGGCATACAAAACAACACTGACTGCAGAACGAAAATGTGAGCAACTTAACCAATGGAGTGCCACAGGCGAGTAGTAGAAATTTTAAATTAATTTGAATACAGTATGTTTCGCAAGCTTTAGAACGTACTTTGATAACTTAGGATTACGTAATATGTATATTAAAAATATTTATGACGATTTGGTCAGTGTTGTCGAACTGGAAACATTCAGTTTTAGTTTGGGATGCACCCAGCAGGGGTTGAAAAAATGGTGATAATTTTTAATGGCTCAAGATAACAATATAATTTTATTTCTAAGTGTTCTGGAATGAACAGGAAGCTTGTGGAAATAATAAATTTCAACCAATAGACTTAAAAAAAAAATGCATTTTTTTAGGTGGTGACCTACCTTAAAACTTTATTGTAATAGCCGTGAACAAACACTTTCACTGAAAACAGCATTATGGTTCTCCATACCCACACATTTTTAAAATTATTTTTAGAACAATAATTGCTTTCCCATTTGCCTAATACATAGAGAGTGACCTTATCATTGCAATGCAGCCATTTGCACAGGGACGCACTACCCTACACCATATTACAAAACGTTCACAAATTTGGCTAGTGGCACATGGTGATGCACCTGCCGTTGATGGGCTGCCTCGAAATGATCATTCAATATTTAATTACCTCTGGCTGATAACAGCATTGCACTGTGACAGCTTATGTACCTGCTACCATAAATCTTCTTGCTAGCATTTCTTTAAAAAATAGACACGAAAGGTTTCTCTTCAGACTATTCCTTGAAACTGTGTGTCGGTAATAAAGTCTTGACATCTGTGGTTTGAACGACAATTATTTGAGTCAGTAGGGATTCATCATACAAGAACGTAAGGCACGAAAACGTGGACATGACAACACAAACACCGACTATCAATTCACAGGGTGCACAGCAGAAAAAAAAAAGTACCCAAAAAAACTTATTGGTGTATGCACAGGCATGGTTGTGCGACCTGTCACACTGAAAAAATGAGTCTAAATGACAGGCGTGATCCAAAAGCATGAATCGAGTCTCCAGGTCTGAGCTGGCAAAATATGCCTTCCACTGCTCCTTTCTAAGGCCTGTACTATTGTTTATAAATTTATCCAAAGCTACTAGTTCGAGTCCACACCTCCATGAGATGTGGAAGAGTTGGCCTGTCACCACATTACAGACAGACATACTGGTACAGCGTTGGGTGTACTTTGTGCAATATCATTGGACTGAGCCAGGCAGCCTTCAATAAAGTTGTAAAGAAATGAAATGCATGAATCTGTTAATAATTAAGAATGTTTGCCCTTCCAAAACCATGATATAATTATAAGAGTGGAGGGCTTCGGAAATTTTGACTACTTGGTGATCTTAATGAGCACCTAAATTCAAGTACATAGTCTTCATGCATTTTCACAGTTATCAAAGAGGTGGCCACCATGGCTATCTGTAGTGTAGGCATACATGACTAGCTTTCTTTTCGACCACCGAGCACACTTTCAGTTGACAGTCGGAGCTTGTGCTGTCTTGTTCACTGCTCTTGTGTCCATGCTTTACCTTTTGTTAAGAAGCCATTGGTTTGCATCACATTAAGTCAAAGTTAACTAGTATGAAACCAATCATATTAAGGGAAGTTGTTCCATTTAATCAACAATTATGCTAACCCAATGTCTGCTGCAACTTCATGTCTACTGAACACCATTTATATTTTACCTGAGCATAATCCTAGGGCCTCTGATTTTTCTAATATTTATCAATCATATAACTGAAGACTTGTCTTGCCGTGTGAGCCTACATGCGGATGATAGCAGTACTTATCGCAAAGTTTCATGTGAATCAGACACACTCAGACCTCATTATAACAAAGTCACATCTGCCACGAAGATATTTCGTTATATCTGAAAATTTACCATAAACGATTATATATAACACTATCTATTGCAAAGCTGTTGGTCACTTTGTTATAACCGATCATTCGTTATCTCGAGGTTTGAATGTTCTGAAAAGCTACAAAGTAATCTGAACAAGTTTATCATGTTTTGTGTTCAACTTGGAACATGACATTTAGCCTGTCCAAATGCAACCTTTCAAGACTCGCAAACAAAATGCACCCCCTGATGGCAAGCTATGTCATGAACACAACACAGCTGTCTCTTGTGGCGATCAATAAAATCGCCCCATTTGGTTATTTCATTGTTTCTGTATGGCTAGCAACCTGAACAGATGTAGAGGCAGAAGCACCAAAGAAATCGATTAACGTCCACAAAAGAAATCTTGGGTGACTAATATAAAGCACGACGCAGCTTGTTTTGGGCAATCACCAAGCTTGCCTTCTAAATGTCCTGGCATCAACGAAGAAAAGGATAAATTCCCAGCGGCAGCAATCATTATTAAAAGACAAATTTTGATGAAAATGTTTTTTCAGAGTGTGCTGCAAGTTTTGGGCTGCCAATAGATTTTCAGAGCTGCCTGCAGTTACCTGCCACACAACCACCAACTCCAAGATATTATGCGGGTGGTGTGCAACAAAATCTGTCACATCATGCCCAGCCTTGCAAAGCAGGAAATACAGCCAGAATAAACAAAGCTGCCGTGGCTCAACACATCGCCTCGCTGTAATGAAGTTTGAAAAAGAAACAGAAGTTTCTACTTTTGATTTGTAGCATGGATATATTGCTCACCACTAAACACATATTGCAATGGTTGAATGGGAACTACAGCTATGCTTCAAGCGATTGTCACAATGTGCCCGGGCCTGCGATTCTTTCAGCTTTGCATGTGCCATTAGGGCACAGTGAGGAGGACCTGACTGACCTGACAGTATCGAGGTTTAAAAACAAACCTCGATATAGGTACAGGCACACGCATTCGCTTAACTGCACATTGACAAGGTTTTACTATGAAGCGAAATAATGCATGCAGACACGGACACTAGAGAAAATGAGACAGCACAAAGTTTGTGTACTCTTGTTTTTGCATTCTTTTACGATGAATCCCTACTTCCTGTCGTTCAAAAAACAAACATTCACTTGCTGCTATACTAAGGTACTATTGGTGTCACTACTGAGCCCCAATAGTTAAAGGATGACATAAAAACGAAATGGCTACATAGTCAGCCAGTATTTCTCCTAAGCTGCTGCTTTCAACGTCTGTAGTCATTCCCATCCCCAGGAAATGTGAGGTGAAGAAGTGGGGGCCGGGGTAGGGGGTGAGTGGCAGTGACATTTTGTCGTCTGGGGGGAACCCTCAGCCCAGACATGCAAAGGAGCACCCCATTACCCAGTCGTAGACGGGAATCTTAGAGCCCTCTTCAGCCGGCACAGGTCGGTAAAAGGACGGACTGAAGCCCTGCACTGGCAGGCACGGCATCATGGACTGGAATGGAGCTGCTGCAAGGGTCCCCAGAAGAAACTATCTATCAGATGAGTGGGGTCGGAAGAGAGAAAAAGACGGCAACAGCTCTATGCAAGGCCGCGCCAGGAGGGAGAGGCAGTGTGCTGGCGTCCCCCGAACAAGTCTCTCCTGGGCTGCTGTGCCCGACGAGGGAGCGCAATGTGTCAGGAGAGGAAGGGAGGTGCTTGCTTCCCCCCGCCACGTCTCGTGAAAGCATGCACGCACCTTGGTGATTGGTCCCGCCCGCGAGAAGGTCTTGGGCTTGAAGGGCGTCATGGACTGGCTGACGCCCTCGGCCAGAATGAACTGTTCGCGCAGCTCCAGGTTGGTGCGCCCCTTGGCTGGTGGTGGTGGTGGTGGTACGTGACGGTGGTGGTGGGAAGGGGTGCAGCAGCAGGAGGGGGCACACGCGCATGCGTCCAACAGACAGGTCAGCCACGTGCACACACACACACAACCACACGCAGGGGAGCACATGGTACAACACACTCTAAACGCTGGCCAAAACGCACACAGACAACGACAGCAGGCACAACCAACCCCATCCATCATGCATGGGAACACTTGGCCAACAGTAATGACGACAGTTAGCTTGGCCAGCGTGGCTCTGGTGTCAGGAAACCTTAAGCCTTGACATCCAGTTGACCTCAACATACTTATGTGCAGGCTTTCAGCTCATTTACATTGGCGTACATGATGTATTTTACTGATGCTTAAAAAAGAACAAAACAAAGAAAATTACACTACAGCTTTGTTCTGTGACCACTAAATGCTTTGCAAGACCACTAAGCTGTGCAACGAGCATAACAATGAGATCTACAAGTCACATGGAAGTAGATTACATCAACGCAACATTTGTTGCATTGGAACTGTACCGTTTTGGGGAACTCGGTTCAGTTTTTCACACTGCAGCTCATATTTGTCAAGCTCACCAATTTTCCTTATGCTCACTTTTAATAGTGGCTACTGAACTTGCATTTGTTCTAGATGTGCTATACTGCTTTATTTTCTTTGTCTCACATCAGCATCGTATCATCACAGTGACTACACAGTGGGCAAAAAAAGGCAAAGTGCGTCAGACATGGCTGTTCACCACACAAAAGAAAGCTTTACACACCTCTCTTGCACAGTGTTCAATGATCCACAGCAATGCATTTACGTGGAATGCATGTTGATGCACATAAGCCCTGTGGCATGCCATGAATAGAGATGGGGTATAAGGTTTTCATTACATTAGAAGTTATATATGGAGGCTTGTAACTGCTCGACGTGCACTACAAGTGCTTTGAACAAGCGGACGCACAAAACAGCTGTGCAATGTGGCAGAGCCTGTTGATGAGGGGAGGCATGTGCAAGAGATCAGTTGTATAAATGCTTGTGGGACATTATGGTCAACATCCATGAAGCTAGTGCCCGGTTATTGTTAAAACCATGGCGCATATTTTGCAAAGAGCTGAAAGCCTGCAGTTAGGTTGGGACATTACAATGCTTCTAAAAGAGAAAATCTTGAAATTAAATTAAGAGCATGATCATGAATTCTCAAGTAGCCCCTAAAACCAGCAAGACATTTGCCAGTAAAAAGAAAATCATATGCAGCTACACAGAATCTGGTCAAAGTTTAATTACAGATAGTATATACAAGGCATCTCACACATAGAGGACATACCCCAGACACTACAGTAGACAAGTCTTTTGTGCAATCCAGGAAAGAAAGAGAAAAAAAAAGCCTTCCATCACATTATAACAGAGTAACCAAACACTGCTACAGGTAAGATGTCTGCTCATTAGCTGCATTGGTTGTATGCTCAAGATAAGGCAGGTATGGTCAAACGGACGTGTTCAACAAGCCACAGGACAGCTCAAAATCTGTCATTCAAGAGTCACAGCTAAAGAAGACTTGAACCATGGTACACTGGCTGCCTCTTCGATAACTCAGAATGGCAGGTGTCTGCATTGCCACAAGTTGTTTCATTTTATGGATGCCGGCATATATAGGCGGGTGACTTGCAGCTCGGTCCAGTAGACCATGCTGCAAACAGAGCATAGAAGAGCTGCGTGCTGCTCAGTATGGCTGCTCAGGTTGCTCAAGTCAGTTTGACCATTCCTGTGACAGAGAATTAAGTAGAGCCGAAGAGAGAAAGCAGTCAGCATGCAAGGAAGGCATGCAATGAGCATTCACAGGCAGGCCCATTTATATGTACAACGCATTCTAAGTCCCAGCAAGGCACAGCCGCGCGAGAAGAAGAGGGGGTTAGGGGTAAGTAGGCGCCATTTGCACTGCAAACTGTTTCGACTGGCTACGTCGGTACTGCTCGATTATTAGCCGTGTTAGCAACAATGCTTCTTCTCTCCCTCCTGCCACAGAAGAGAACAAAAAAAAGAAAGAGAAGAGAAAAAAATGTGGCAGGAAAAGCACTGTTCTTCCTCGTTAATAAGGACAGAAAAGAAGAGAGATAGAGAATCAAAGCTTTTTCTCTGGCTTGAAGAAGAAACGCTGACTTCGCAGCATGGTAAACATGGAGCGCAGGTGCACTGCCACCTGCTTACCTCGGCAGGGATCGTTTTTGACGAGGAATTCGTCGAGGGCCACCCAGCCGCCACCTACACGCACCATGACCGTGCTACGCAAGATGCGCACCAGGCGCAGCTTCTGAGATTCACCAAACTGGAACAGACACAATACATTAGTGCAAGTAGAGGCCTCACTGGTCGTGGTTCATAAAATCAGGCACCACTGACAAAATAACACTATTCAGATAAAAGAAAAAAAAATGCTTAGCTTTGCAGACTCATAATTACCGTTTATAAAGTACTCTATTGTAAGCAGGTACAATAAATGAAATGGACATAGCCAGTGATGTCAATTCAACTTTGGTTATTCAATTTTTTTTGGTTAACTTGTTCCTAATCAAACACCTTGGACAGTGCCCCTACGTTTCTATGAGACCAAACTATAACTTTCATCCTAAAGGTTGCCTTAGCTGAATTATATGTGAAGCCAGACCCTAATGGTAACATTCGTAATGGCTCCAATAGCACCAGTGTCTGTCCTAGGAATTTTTAGGGCACAGTGAATGCATCAAGCATACTCGACCTTCCATCTCCAGCCAGCTTCAAGAAGGTTACAATGAGAGGATGAGTAGCTCACAAAAAGAAATAGTTACTTTTTATAATATGTTTTTTTTTGCATACTAGGCTCTTCCTGATAAAATTGCACGTGCATCTGATTTCTGTTTGGTTTAGGAGCTCCAATGCCCCTAAGACAGTTTTCTACTTTGAATCTATAAAAGCACTAAATTCAAAGCTCTTTAAAAGTGGGCCAAATGCTGCCAAATAAACAGTGTAATGTCTTTTTCTGCCTCTTTCTTGATTAAACCAGTCTGATAATTGAATAGATCCTATGATCCAGCCCCGAGTTTGCTCTTGATTATCTAAAGAAACAATTAGTATAGGTTTGAATAAATATAATATTCATTTTATAGAAAGAACAATGTCACCTAAAAAATGCCACAGATTGCTGTAATAGAAAATACAGATGAGATCTTTTAATCCTGTGCACTTACCCGGTATTTACCCTCGCCCACTTGGAACACTTTGAAGCGGTGAACACAGGTGCACTTGGCGACCTGTCGCTGCACTTCGTCCTGAATTTTCTCGGCCTCGGTAAGGGGCTTGTTCTGCAAACAAAGGATCATCACGCTGCTTTTACCCACACTGCCTCAAAGCATGCATCAACGTTGAGCTATATACGTCAAACATGTTAGTGACTAAGTCATGCCACAGAACATTTCCTCAAACCTGCATACACTATGCTAGGCTGCAGGCACACCAACACTGTATGGCAAGCTCGTAACAGGGCTGTGAGTACAGTTAGCATGTTGAGATGGCACTCACCTGCTTCGCACCATGAACCAAGCACTGCAGCACAGGATGTTGTGTTTAGTGTTTGTTGAGACAGAGAAGAGAGAAAAGCCATGTTAGAAAGGTTAGCACCAAGCTCGTGAGTCTACAACTGAGCTACCCAGGCATCATTGCAAGCCTACTAGTACAGTCATTAGAGAGCACAGCATCGAGCCGCGGCGACTCACATCTCGATCAGGACGAAGGGTGTCGATGTACTCCTTGTGATCAATGTAGCCGTCGCCGTTTCGATCAAAAATGTCAGCCACCCTTTCCATCTCGAGTCTGCTTGTGGGGAATTCTGAAACATGAATGAGACCACCCAGAAATGCAGGGCGCACGAAAATGAGTTACAACTCTGCACCTAGTGACATACAGTTGCTGCAGTCAAGATTCCACAGTGTTCCTACACTTATGATAAGCCTCATTAGTAGCAGTGGGACAATAATAAGTTCCTTTAGCTCCCCTTGACATAGTGAACGCTCTTTAGCTTTGCTTCTATCATGCTGGCCTTTTATTCAAAGCCACGTTTGCCTGAGACATATTACAAAATTCGGATAAATGTAGGCAGCCAAGAGCCACCGTGCCATTGCTCTAGCTGGACAAGTCATGGAAGTTGACAATGCTAAATCCAAAAGATAGCGTACATAAGTAACCAACAAAAGACTCCGTGATTTTGTACACATGCACTTTTTGTGTAGGCCATTTGACAGCGTATTCAGAAGCTTTGCAGGCACCACACTGCCTAAAGGGCATGAGACTTACTTGACTTGAGGATTCCTTCAATGAACTCCTCCTTGGTCACTTTCCCGTCATTGTCTTTGTCGATCTTGCGGAACAGGTCCATCACACGAGACTTCTTGTTGTTCATCCACCCTAGGAACTGAAGGAGGAGGACATCATTAACAAAACCGACTACAGGGTCACACTCGAATTTCACAACAAGACCACTTACCCTCCTGCGCCACTCATCAAAGTCGAAGTTCTTGATACTCTCCAACTGAAACAGCGAGATGAATCGGCACACATAGAGCTCATTCATCACAATGCACCGCATGAACCACAAGGTAGTGCACCTTATGAGCTCTGATAACATGCACAGCCTGTGCTGCCCAACTTTTATAGCAAACGTGAGTTGCAGTTCACAGCACATAAATGAGACAAGAACCATTCTTGTATACACTTATTCTTTTCTTGTGCATGTGCTAGAAACTGCAATGGAACACAAACATGCCCATACCTATGTAATTTCAAAATATGAAGCTGAAAAGCAATATGTTGCTATAAATTACTGCAGGAGTTCATTCATTCCAAAAACATAAACCAACATATTTCCTCATGTTAATAGTATTCGTAATTTGTACAGCCAAAGAAGCAGATGCATGTTGCCTGGGTGAACTAACATATCATATTTGATCGAATATAGTATCTCATAATTGCTTCAATTTATGAATGCCTGGCTTTCCAAGAATTTTCAGCATATATTTTCCAATGTTCCACATGCCTGAAGAGGTGGGTTTTCATGATGGCATGACCATGAAGCTGCCCATTCAGGCACAACTCGTGCATGCCGTGAAACATGCCATGAAGCATCCCTTCAAGGGGAAGTTTGCATTTTATCCACACTTAGAATCATTATGTTTTAGAAGTATTAGAATGATTACATGGGCAAACTATGGTAACCTTCATAATCTACCGTATTTCATTACATATATATCACACCTAAACTACAACTCACCGGAAAAAAAAATCATGTATGTAACTCGGCTACATAACAACATGCAGTTATATCTTAATAAGTAAACCTTAAAAATAAGCTTGTTGTGTAGATTACATTTTTCTATTGTGATAGCAATTATATGAGCACTCTTGGCTGGATTTTGCCACTGACATTGGCTTCAGCCTTGCTGTCATTCACCGTAGATGTATACATATTTATATATATGAAAACGCAGGAAAGAAAAATAATCGAGAAAAAAACTCTGGAGCGCGGAATTTTTCGTTTGTGAGTGCTTAACTAAGCCATGAAGGAGCACCTCTTTGAACGTTGAAACGACAACCTATTTATATCTACCGCGAGAAAAAGGCCTGTTTTCAGCATTACGGGCGAGATTGCACGACGAGTACACTCAAAGCAAGGGGTAGGCGCCCAGCTCGTCGCGATGCGCTGATGCGCGCTCACCTACCACGCGTGCTTTGCTCCACAGAAGAAAGGGGCCTTGTACGTGCACTTATCCTGTGGTGAGGGATAATCGCGCACCTTCGGCTTTGACCAGAACGATTGTGTTTAGTTGCCAGGTACACAAAGATCACTTCGCTCGCGGGACAGGCTTTGTTTGCAAAAAGAGCGCGCTTTCCAAACACAGCGAAGTAACAACTGGGACACTTGTTAGTTGGCACTCATATCTGTACCTGTGATTACGTTTTGTGAGTCATTTTTTTTAGACAGCACTAAGCGTCGAGCTGTAAGCTTAGTTGGCTCTCGCCCTGTGTGTGTTGTTTTGTGTTGTCATTTCTGTGTGAGCCGCATGCTGCACGCTTCGATCTGCTTGTTGTTCTCAGTGTTAAATTTCAAGTTGTTGCTATCGCATTTATTGCTCCGACCTTGCAGCAAAAATGGGACTATTTTTGCTAGTTGGGAACCAACTTTTTTTTTTTTTAATGTGTCAACAATGGGCACTTGTATTCAGGTTTTATTCAAGCTCACTAAACAAACAATTGGGTTCAAAACTATTCTACACTGGTTACAGTAGTTACTATTTGCTTAGAATTTGCTTTGAAACAAATATCCACACACAAGCCCGAAGTATCCAAGCCTAGTTAATTATTGATACCTGGTTATGTAACGTATTGTATACATAATCATACACAAGTCAAATGTATCATGCTCACCTCTTGCAAGTACTTGAGGTGCTCCAGCAGTCGGCGCTGGCGTTCCATGGCCAGCAGCCAGACGTGCTGCCACTTCTCCACCAACTCGCGGGCACGAGGATGCCTGATTTCGGGCTCTGTGGCAGCATGTCCACGCCTGCACACACATACATACCAGATGAACTGAATGCAGTAATACCTCGCTATCTCAAACTCTCATATCTAAAAAAATCAGCCAACTCAAAATTTTTCATGGCCCTGAACAGTTTCCTATACATCCCATGTATATTTTTTTCCTTTATCTTGAAGTATTTTTGTGTCGGATTGCAGATAACTCGAACTCTTTATTGGGAGTAAACGAAAATTCCACCGCCGAACCAGTTCACAAGATTCGCGCGATGATGCCACGCCTGAAGTTCGTTGATCTTTTTTTTTTTCTTATTTAGCCACACCTACCACTAGGTCGGTGCTTTCTGTAAACGCGAAGTCTTAGCCCAGAGACATATCAACTTTGTCAAGCAACCCTGCGGCATGTTATGTGACACATGCGCTGAGCAGGGAGGCCCTCTGGCCACGCTTGGCGTAGTTTGTCTCGTTCATTTTGTGCAGTGCACATGATTTTTCCCGAGGTGTGATTTCTGTTCATCTGCGCAAGCCACACGGTACGAATTTTTTGCTGACTGTGAGTGCAGTGCTGGTGATTTTCCCCGAGGTGCGATTTCTGTTCATCTGCGCAAACCGAGCGGTATGAATTTTTTGCTGACTGTAAGGAGCAGCAACTTAGCATGAGCGCAGCAAGCATGGCGTCAAAGCAGCGCAAGGCGCTAATGCTAGAAAAAAGGTTGCCCTAATTAAGGAAGTCAAGAAAGGAGGCCGTACGAATTCGAGCATCGCGCAGAAATTCGGCATCCCTTTGTCTAAGCTTCCGACGGTGCTGAAAAAGAAGCAGAAGGTGTAGGGTGGATTTCAGCAGAGCTTCTCCAGCCAGCGGAAACGGTTTTGAGGGTCGAAGTTCCCAGACGTTAAAGCGGCGTTGATGGTATGGCTTGGAAATAAGGTCGAGTGCAGCAGGGTGGAAGATCAACTGATGCGATGCGTCAAGCAGCTGGAGGATGCCTTCTTAGGCTCGAGTACGACCGCAAGGCAGACCAGCAATAGGTAGTTTTTCTAAGCTAAATAAAATGACAGTGCGGCAAAAGGCAGCCATTTAAAGTCTTTTGTATGTTAATTTTTTTCTTTTTCAAACCTGCACAAGAAGAAAGATGAGAAACTGCCGCTGAAGAGCCGGTAAGTAGTATTGATCTTTATGAAAAGCACTAATTTTTCCCGACGATTAGCGCATTTTTACTTATCTCGAATATAAATTTATCTCGAAACTGTCCCTGGTTTTAACGACTGAGTTAATGAGGTATTACATGACCGACCACTTCTACACATGGTGCTGAGTGTGATAAGCTGCAATATATGGCTTAAAAACAGCATTAAAGTTAGCTGGAAGCATACATAGAAAAACTGCTGTGCTCTCTTAGAGAGGCATTTATCTGCGCCCCATTCGACAGCTGCCCACGCATGGTCTCATTCAGCTCCTAAAGTTGTGAGCACCTTATGGGCTCTCAGCTATGCTAATCAGCAGGGCTGTAGATGGTCAGTACAGAGACAAATTTACTGCCTGAATTATTCAATTGAGAAAAAATCAGAGCTACTCGACAGTTCAGTAGCTCTCATTTCATTTCAATTCTATGCACATTTACCTTCCAAATCATTGTTGTGAAACCACGGTCACCAGTAACAGAAAACTGAGCTCAGTAGCAGAAATCCATGGATAGAGCCAAATGCATGATAAACTACAATCCTTATTTAGATGGTATGGCACACACACCCCAACAGTCTAACTTAATGCAATGCGCATTTCAATTCTTGAAATTGCAGTGCCACATAGGCCACCAAACCACAAAAAGCCGAAGTCTGCCAGAACACTCACGTAGGCGTGGATGTCCGGGGCGTACTCTGAGAAGCTGCGTGGGGCATGCGTCGGTCGTGTCGTTGCTGCGACGGGCGGTCCTTCGTTCCACCAGCGGCGGCCGAACCAGCGGCCGGCTGGCGCTTATTGGCAAAGGCCTTGGAGATGCGATCCACATCAGCCTGCCGTTGGGACATGTCGTCCATGAAGCGCCGATGGTCGTCAAGAAGGCGCTCTGCATGGAGTTCATCCCCCAAAATGTTGTCAGATCCCTCTTATATTTACTACAACAACAGTACATATACCATGAAGTTGCTAAGGCACAAATCATCAGTAAGGCGGTAAGTTGGGCCAGTTGGTTAGGATCCATCGTGAACTTTCTTACAGCGCAACACCAGAAAAAAATACAGGACAGGGAAGGAGTAGAACAGAAAGAAAAGACGGCAGCTGTGCCGTCTTTTCTTTCTGTTCTACTCCTTCCCTGTCCTGTATTTTTTTTCTGGTGTTGCGCTGTAAGAAAGTTCACGATGGCACAAATCATCAGTCGAATTTTCGAACAAAAATTGTTCTTCAAGAATAACACAGCAGTCAAGGTTCCACATGAGAGCAACCCTGTTCTCCTAGAGGAAAACACACTGATATTACAAGACTATCCTTGAAGTACAATAAAGGCTCAATAATTTGGACATCAAGAAATCAGAAAAAATTACTTTTAATCAAAACGCCTCATCCTCGAAGGATCAAGAAAACAAAAAAAAAAAAACGTCTCTGACATCAATACACTTTCATTTTCTTGACGAATACATAAATCCTGCACTTATTTTTCACATGCACAATATCTTTGTAAATGTCACAGTTTTATCCTTTGCACAACTTCGTTCACAAAACGACCACAGTTCAAGACCTTTTTGTCTCAACCCAAATGTGTACCTCTCTTATTACGTACTAAAGCCACCAGCACGTGCATGTGTATAATTCTCTTGCCGGCAAAATGGTCAGCATATTATTTCATCCTAATATAGCAAACGAGTTTTATGTCGCCACATAGACTATGGCTGAGAGCTGAGAACAGATTTCCCAATGTTTGAGTTCTGCGACACTGTGCGCCCATTGCAAATTCAAAATGCATCTATCGGGTGTTGTATCAGCACGATGCATTGCTCTTCACTGGGAGTGCTTACATGCACTTTCAAGCGCAAGGCTCAAGTTCGCAAAAAAAAAAAAAAAAAAAAAATCACCTGTGGCAGCCACGTCGTCTGGCAGTGGTTGGGCCTCCAAGGTCATGAGACTGGCCTCGGCTGCCAGCAGCCAGCGCATCAGTTCCTCTAGGAGCTCGAGCACGTCGCGCAACGAGCGCAGGTGCTCGGCGAGCTTCTGCTCACGCTGGCGTGCCCAGAGGGACACCTCTTCCCACCGTGACTGGATGATGGTGACCCAGTGGCGAATCACTGTCACGGCATCCGGGTGACACCGAGACAAAATCTCCTGTGCCAGCGCTATCGTGCTCTCCTGCAAAGCAACGCAGCCTTGGGATCAGGATTATTCACTCGTGGTTGTGCCAAAATGTTGTAGCTCTTGATGATGATGATTACGGCTTTGGAACTGTGAATTGCTACAGATTGCAGGTTGCAATTTTTCTACCATAAACATACTGCACACATATCCAAATATGTATCAAAACTGGGAGCAAGGTGAGTTGGTATCTATACACATTGTTACTGAAAAATGCAGCACAAAGAAAAGAAAAGAAGACAGATCAGCAATTGAAATGCTGAAGCCTCGTGTTTCATGTATCTAGGAGATGCCACTGTGCGTGCGCACCTTGTTGTGCTCCTGCTGCTCCATCTCCCGCATGAACTGCTGATGCTCCTCCATCTGTTGCCGAGTAGTCGCTTCGTCCTCGGGCAGTGGGCCCGCAAATCGCAGCTTCATCTCTGCATCAGAGAGCCACTCCAGCAGCATGTGCACCGCTTTGTGCAGTTGCTCTGCCTGCACACACACAGAGGAAGAATTGTTATTACCACAACTTTAACCAAACTTTCCAGGAACCACACTCGCCTTAACGAACAGCAAGGCCCTCAATCCAAACAGTATCTAAACCCTAAAAGAGTGCAGCTGATTGTTTACTAAGCTTATATGAATAGTAAATTTTAGGTTTGAAGTGAACTCAAAGTGAACTACGGTTTGGTCAAATAATTTTGAATCGAATTTGAATGGTATGCATGAAGCAATATTGCATATTATAAAAAATTAAAAAATAAGCATATTTGTCATGAGCAACTAACCTGCACATTATCCTTTAAAAGTTGAAACCAGGAATGTACAAACATCATTCTTTTTTGTTAAAGGAAGTGGAAGAAACTTTGAATAGCAGCAGAATTTGACTTTTGCTAGGATGCAAGCAATAACCTGTATATTATGCTACATCTTAATATTTGATATACTTAGAGCATGTAAGCCAGTATAACAAGCTTCTAAACTTAAAAACAAAAATGATGAATTGATGCGAGGCTAATATGCCCATTTAACCTTGAACTGAGGCTTTGCGGCAGCGCAGATTGCCCCTGAATAGGTGTATTCGCAGTATAGCACCCCTTTATTGAAGTGAAACCACCATTACAGGGATGTTACATGCAGACTAATAAACACCTATCTCGATACAATGAATTTCAAAAAAATTGCTAAAAATAATTTGTTACTTCAAGTTCCTGTAGTGAAAGTATTAAAAATTTGTGCAAAAATTGAAAATGCAAACACCTGTGTGTATATGCATTGCTGACCACATTTTGTTCGCATAGGCACAAAAAAACAAACAAAATATTACGGAACCTGTTCATGTCTATTTGAGGAAGGGGCAATTTATCCGGAAGTGGGGGGAGTTGGAAGACTGAGTCGAACTCTACAGCGAGCACATCCTTTTGCGCGGTGCGAAGCATCAGTGCTAAATACCAATACAGTTAAACCTGGATATAACAAAATTGATAACTTCCTGGAAATATTCGTTATAAAGAGGATTTCATTATATGCAAGTTGGGTACAAAAATTCGGGAAATAAACACGCAAAATTAAACAAAAGGGGAACTGAAGACACAGCTAACTCAAAACACTTATTTTACAGTAAAAAACTGCGTCATTATTGCGATAGCAATTATATGGACACTCTCGGCGGGTTATTGCCATTGCGGCCATGTTCCATAACAAGTCCCAATTGGTAACATGCCCCCACACATCGCAACTTTCACGAGCGGGTAAAAGCATGCGAGCGCTTCAGAAGCAAAGATTGAGCGAGTCTGCCCATTCCTATCACCTGGAAAGTGCATAAGATAACATCTCCCGGGTGTTAGAGCAGCCGTCGAATGCTAAACAGAAAGTAAACCACCCGTCTTGAACGAGCATGAAACAATGCAAGGAGGGGGGAGGGGATCACTCGAGTAGCAATAATGAACTTAGATTTTAATGGCGGTCGCGATCGCTGGCGCACTTGCCATCTTGGCAAGTATCAGTGCGGTTTCAACACGAAGGGACTGTGTGAAAAGAGCACTTCTCCCAGGAGCGGCTGTATTTGCTTACACCAGTGTTTTGTAGGAGTTCCGCAATATCGGATTCAAAAGAGTTGGCTGCCATCCTTACTTTTTATAACATTACAATTATTTGCTATCACGTTCATTGCATTGCACTCAACGCGCTGTTGTGTTACCAGAACTAATCGGCTAATCACAAAAGCTACCAGCCTGCAAACTCGCAGCGCGGCGCAAGACGGAAGTGCGTGACAAGTCGACCTCCGAAGATCCGTTGTCACTGTCGTCTCAGAGAGTTTCCATCAGGGCCTAATCTGACATCTCCTCGGTGGTGACAACATGGAATGTAATGCTGAGAATGGCAAGCAGATCGATACGTGCACCACGCTGCTCACGCACAAATGACGCACAAAAACAACAAATCCGGGACAAGAGCGCACTAACATCATTTACTGCTCAACACTTAATCCGCTGTTTAAACGAAAACGCGGCACGAAACAAAATCACAGGTACAGATATGAGTGCGAACTAACAAGTGCCCCAGTTGTTACTTCGCCGTGCTTGGAAAGCCCACTCTTTTTGCAAACTGCGACTCTCCAGCGAGCGAAGTAATGTTTGTGCACACGGCAACTAAGCGCAATCCTTCCGGTCAAAGTCAAAGGCGCGCGATGATTTTCCTCATCGTAGGACAGGCGCACGTCGATGCATCACGACGAGCTGGGGGCCGAGCGCTGGTGGTTATTTTTCTTTCTTGCGTTTTCATTATATAGATACGTATACATATACGGTGAGTGACGACTGTGGCGGCAGCAATGGCAAAAAAAAAAAAAAGACAGCTGAGACTGTCCATATAATTTCTATCGCAATAAAAAAAAGCAAAGCTAAACATCGTCGGGGGCCACACCATGCGTGCACAGTGAAACAGCACCCGTGCACGCCATCGAAAATGAAGAGCGGGCGAGACAAACACAGACACGAATACCGCGGAAAACATTCGGTAAAGCGCCCTCTATATCCAGCGTGGCCCCACATATGTGATGTTAACTAAAAACGTGGCACTGCCAACATGCAAAGGTAGTTTTCTTTTTTTATTTTGCATTGGAGTAAGGGGAGGAGGGGCACACCTGTGCATGCGCCCGCGTGGCGAAAACGGCAGCAACGGGAGCTCGTGGGGTGCAGGCCCGCTTGCCAGCCTCGCGCTCACGCACACCCAATAATGAGCGCTCGCTCTCGCCTGGTGTGCCTTGCACGCCGCTGCCGCTTCGCGCTTCGTCGGCAACGGGGCAATCGCGGAAGATGCATGCTCGTACCAAAATGCCAAATTGCAAAGAAAAATTCCTAGATTGTCCATGAAGAAAATCGTTATATCAAGGTTGTCTTCCGCTGTTACTTCATTACATAGAGGTCGCAAATACATGTGCTTTTATGGAGAAACGACAGGGAATAGGAAAACTTCGTTATATCAAGAAATTCCTTATATGGAGGTTCGTTATAACCAGGTTTAACTATACTTCATGTCGGTTCGCCCGCACTGTTTCAACGTCGTCTTCACTCTTGTCATTGTTTCCTTATTGCAACAAATGGTATGTTGAGAATTGCAAAGGCCTCTGCATGCCTTCCTGCCATACAGACGCCGCAAAAAAAAGTTAATCATCGCCACCTGATTACACAGGTTGTGAGGGGGGCCGCCAACACAAAGCCGATGGGACCAAAGGGTTTTTCACCCGCACCTTTCCCGCAGCAGCCTTCGTGGAATTGGCTCTGAACTTTTTCTTCTTGCTATTCTCCCTTTCTCTTTCCTTTCTAACCCTCCAGTCGCCTTCAGTAGAAACTAGTCTTGAAACTGATACCAACGAGTCGAGTCACTTTTTTCGAGGCTCCTGTGCGCACGGCCCAAGCTGCCCTGCTAGTTAATGCGCAGCGAAGAAGTTTTATGTTGTTTATCATTTAGTCAGCTTACAATGCTTAGGATACAAGCAATCATCTTCATGTATCAGTCGTCGGCTAAGCTCATGTGCGTGCTTCATCATCTTACAGTGCGTAGTGTTCGAGCATTAGTGAAGCATGCGCGGGTAATCATCGGCGACTTCATTCTATAGGTCCCTTGTGTTGCATTTTTCACTGTTGCAGCATTTCTTTCGTACTGCTTCCAGAACTCATCTTGAACGTTCAACCATCGACCAAAAGGCTAGAACTAGAAAAATGTCATGTAACAAGTGCTAAAGCCAAGCTGCCCGATGCAAAAAACAAGTACCAGGTGACGATGATGGCAATAGGGCTGTTGCACATTTGAATAGGATGGGCAACTAGAGAAATACGCAGACGTTTTGATGATCATGATGTGGCACCTATGCAGCTGGGCATTATTTTTACAGCCAGAAGTAACTTCTTAAAATCGCTATTCGTTATTCTGAAGCGTCGTGGAGATATAAGAGGGATGAAATTCCATACGTTATTCTGAAACAATCGGTATTCTGAAATTCATAGAAGTGAAATATTTTTACATTAAACCAATAGACATTTGGAGGGAGACTAAAAAAAAAATAATTATACTGAAGTTCACGACAACTAGACCTGACTGTAGAATGCATTGCTGGGCGAGTTGGCGCATTGTCTGAAAATGAAAGCAGAGCGCAAAAAGACGACACACAAGAGACAAGAAGATGGGACTGGCGCTTGTTTAGTCTTCTTGCCTTTTGTGTCCGGTCTTTCTGCACCGTGCTTTCATTTTCAGATATTATTTACCTATTAGTTCATTTCGAATACTTTGAAATACTCAATGACTAAAATTTTAATCTAGGTGAATTCAAATACGTTCATTAATATTCATTCAAATATTCAAAGTGCTCAAATCTTCAGACAAGCCTAGTGTTTATCATTGGAAAGGCACTTGAGAGTTATAAACAAGTGTTCCGATCACTTTGCAGGCAGGCAAAATGAGAGGGTGCCTTGCGCAACTTGCCTGTCGAAGAGCCTCTTCAAGCTTTCGCTGCTTGGTGTCCGAGAGCTTGGAGACAGCTTCCCACTTCGACTCGAGCGATGACATCTGGCTGCGGATGCTGGCCGCATCGTCGGCACTAGCTGTCTTGAGCAGCTCACTGGCTGTGCGCTGCACCGACTCCAGGTTGGCCGAGCGGCTCTTCAGCTCCGTCTGGAAACTCTGCGCAGCAACAGAAGAGCATTAAGATAGGAATAAGGACAGAGAAAAAGAATTGGTCCCGTTTCTGACTATGTCACTGCAAATGTCGTTACGACATTTGAAGTCTGGCGAGAGTCAATAAAGCATTGCTTTGATGTTCTGTGCGAGAAAATCAGTGAATGTCATTCTGGAGGTGCTGCATTAGTCATGAGCACCATCTAGCAGTAATCTTGGAAAACGAAAGGATGGCCTCCAATATAGCAAGTGCGTTCTCAGAGGCCATAATTTGTATAATGCAAGGCCAAGGGTAGTTGGCAGCACTGTATCGTCTTAGCAAAAGATAAGAAACAGCTGCCTTTTTGTGCATAGCGTCACATTGTCAGCGCAGCATGATAAACGCTACAGTCCTTAGAATTACTTACGTATGCCTTTTCTAGTACAAAAAACACCACAAAATATTGAAGTGTTGATATCGTGCCTCACATATGCACAAAATTTGCTTTTTAATCGACAATGCGCCCAAGTATAAACGCAGAAACCAGATCAAGATAGGCGAGCGGTGAGGAAGTGGTTGAACTTGAACCGTTTCGATTGCCTGACAGACAAGTCGACAGACGGACAGATAGACCAAAATTTTTTAGTTGAAGTATCCCACGAAAAACAATTGTCTTTAAGAACTCAGCCTGTTTTTGTTAGGTATAATTCAACAACACACAAAATGGTTTGTTTGTACTAATGATAAAAAAAAAGGCACAAAAGCAAAAGAAAAATGAGGCAGCAATGCACTAAACTGAAGGGTGATGAATATATATATATTGCGAGGGTGGGCAAGAGAGGGCGTTACGTGACTGCATCATCATTATCATTGGGACTTGGCCGAGAGAGGGCACTACATGACGGCACCATCATCATCATTGCGACTGGGAGTTGGGGGGGTTGCGTGTGTGGGGAAGAGGGGAGTTCGGCCTGGTTGGGATGAGTGGCAAGACGTAGCGGTGTGTTGTGGGCGATTTAGGGTTAGCACGTGACATTTATATATATATATATATATATATATATATATATATATATATATATATATGCACACAGTCTGCACCCAATTTTTTAAACTCCCAAAAGTACGCAAAATTGTCCAGAAAAATTGGTCAGTCTGAAAAAACAAACACACCCTTGCTTTATTTTGCTGAAGCAGCCAAATCGCCACAATTCCGCCAGCACACTTGATTAGGCGTCTCGGAACTTGTGCAGTAGCCCACTTTTGCACATGTAAAGTAGCTGAGAATGCTTCTATAAACTATGCATAAAATTTGCTGCACTGACTCTACCATAAGCCAAGGTGCACAGTTAACATTTATGCCACAAAGTGCAATTGCAGAACACACAAAACGGTTGACATACCATTCAACATTTTCATGTCACATTTTGAAGATTAGTTCATTCAAAATGGTTATGTATTAATGGTTATGTATTAATGATGTTTTACTAAAGGTAGACAGCGGGTGCATGTGTGTATAATTAGGGAGCACATACTTTGTCCCATGACAATAGCTTCTACGATTCTGTATATGTTTCCGTGCAACTTTGTGTGCATGTTTTACCATACCACACCTTTGCATTGTGGTGAAGCTAGCTTTTAGAAGAGGAAGAGAAGAAATTAAAGGTAGGGAGGTCAATCAGACGCGCATCCGGTTTGCTACCGTGCACTGGAGGCACTGGGCTAGTTTTTGGAAATTACTAAGGCAGTAAATAGACTGATGCAGGAGAGAACTACTTCGAGTTGTCAAGGCCCCAAGATTATACAAAAATGTATAATACAAAAGTGCAAAGTGTCAAATTCCAAAGAGTTTCAGGCTCCGAAATAGCATAGTGCAGTCACATGAGAATGTTCCAATCATCAGTTATGTCTGAAAAATTTCGCATTTATTGTACGTCAGATTTCATTGCACAGTACGATACACATTGACTACCATCACCCTAGATTCTGAGTGAATGTTAACGCGAAGGGGCAAAGAGAGCTCATGCAAGAGCTTGCTACATGAGTAGCTCTTGTAAAGTGAATTTCACTAGCAGATACAGTGTTACCTCGATATAATAAATTTCTGGATATAACAAATTATTATTTGTCTATAGCCAAAAATAGTATTGCAAATATGTGGTTATAACTCATTTCTAGATATAATGAAGCCATTTCAAAGTGCGACGTCATTATAATGACATCTGACTGCATATTGTAGTGTTGGTTAAGTGTTTGCGATCCGAGTAGTCTATGTTACAAGAGGGGAGCGAAAGGGGGCACACATACTCGGTGCTGTTCGACGAGGTTGTTGACCGTGTCGAGGTCTCCGTGCAGAAGCTGGTCTGCTTGCAGGGAGGTCAGGGCGCGGTCCAGCCAGTCGATGAGCGCCTGCACTGCATCCTTGAACTGGCCCGAGAAGAGCAGCGCTTCCTCCAACTTGCGTTGCCTACAAAGCACAGACACCGGCAATGCAAATAGGGAACCACAACCAGGTCACTACGAAGATTTGTGTATATGTTAAAACCTTCAAGTTCACTGTTTGTGACAAGACCTTGCCATTCTGCCCAGAGAGCGAAAGATAATGTTTAAGCTTTGTTGCGATGATCTGATAGTTCCCAAAATTTGGCCACATTTCATTCAGTCAGTCTTGTTTCCTACTCCTTCACACTACTGACATACCATTCTAGGCACTCTAAATTACCGAACTTTTGAAAGGGAACTTCGATTACACCCAGTTTGGAGATACGAAACTGGAGGCTTCAATAATTACTCTTAAAAGTGAATAGTCGTGACATGCCAGTGAAAGTGCCATGCAAGAAGACAGCACCGTAGTATAAGTACATCAAACTCCCATTCAACAACACATTTGATACACAAAATGCTGTGCTGCACTTTCCAAGGGTGTTTTCTCTAAACAAGTCCCCAATCACTTCTCACATCACTGAAAATGTCTGTGCCAATGAAACGGCACAATTTTGGAAAATTCTACTAAACAGGGCATTGAATCTGGTAGCTACTGCAACTCATAAAAAAAAGCAAGGTACATGTTTGAAAGTATGGATAGTGCATGAAGCAGGAATTTTCATTTCATAATGATAAATTTGCTCTCAACTTCACCATAGCACCACTGCATAATATGGGGAATAGTCATGTTGGAAAAAGAACTATCATATTTACTCACATATTGACCGGACTTTTTTTCTCGAAAAATCGGAGCAAAGTTGAGGGGTGCGTTTATTACGCGGCGTAAATTTTATGAAAACTTTTCGGGAAGAAAAAAAAGTGCAGTAATACAAAAAAAAGTTTGGTCGCTTAGCCTCTCGCAATTCACATACGAATACACTGTTTAGAAACAGCTTCTTTGTTGCACTTTGGTGGTTGATGGCGCTATATTCTGGAAGCTGTCCTCAGGCCACCCATGCACGCCATAAAAATGTTTTGCGGCTATCTTTTCTCGCAATCGTTTAACCGCAACAGTGGTATCTGCTGTGATCTTGAGGGGCACCCAAAAGCTTGCGCTACGACACTAGGACGCACTTTGGCAACCTCACGGCAACCTAGCTAGCATGCGACCGTGATGACATCGTTAATATTGTAGCAAGTTCGACGATGTCGTGGTAGCAAATAACCAACATTGCAGCAAGCTACCCCCAAAGCATCAAAACCAACTGTCAATAACAAGATTAACGACAAAATATGGCCGCCGCCTCGTTCTACATGAGAAGTGCCTCTACGCATAGTGCATCTACACAAGCGAAGCAAGAATTAACCAGGGGTGCCACCATGTTGCGGAAATCGTCACGATCTTCCCTGGATGACAAGTGATTTCTTCTGGTTTTTCAGAAACCTGCGACTTGATAGCGACGAGTGACCCTTCACGACAGCAAATCCTGCCGTCGCTGCTCCAAAATCGCGTGCACGTGGTTGGGCTTTTTTTTGTTTGTTTGTGTGTGTGATTCTTTAAAAGAAGGTAGAAAGGTAAGAAAAAGAAGTGTGCAGTGCACAATAACTGTCTCTCATGTGTGGACACCTCAACTGATACCTACACTCACGGGAGTGGGGAATGAAGGGCCAGTTAAAAAAGAAAGTAGGCTAAAAAAGAAAGGAGGGGGGAGGGGTAGCAGGAAGTCTGTTGGCGTGGGCAGTTTGGTGACCTTCTGCTGGCTGTGTGCTTATCAGCTGGGATGTCTCTACACTTGCAGCCTGGTGAACCTCATTGTGGCTCACAGATAAGACCAGAAACCTGTGTGTGTGTGGGGGGGGGGGCACAGATAGAAAGAAAAGCAATAGGCACGCAGCAACAGGCAAGGGGGGGGGGGCGGAGTGAGCCGAGGTGGTTGATGGGGGGGTCGGCAAAGTAATAAATAATGGAAGAAATCCAAAGGATGAGGATGCGCCAGGTGTCAGTCAGCGGGACTGCAGCGGATGAATGTAGGGGGTGCGTTTACTGCAGATAGAAAGAAAAGTGTACCAACAGGCGAGGGGGGGAGCGAGCTGAGGCGGTTTAGGGGGGTATGCAAAGTAATAAAAAAAGAAAAATACAATGGGTGAGGAGGCGCCAGGTGTCAGTTAGCAGGACGGCTGCGAATGAATGTAGGGAGTGCGTTTATTACGTGGAAAAAAAAAATCAATATTTTGATGACTGAAGTTGGGGGTGCGTTTATTATTTGAGTGCGTTCATTATGCGAGTAAATAAAGTAATTCCCATGCAGTGAAGCATATGGCCTGCAGCAATTCTTTATTAGAAGAAGGGCAGTCGCACTGCTCAAAGAGACACTAAAGAGAAACAATGACTTGATTTAGATTGACAAACTGTACTATGAGACCTTTAATGCTACATGTTTCACTATCATAAGCTCATTATTAGCAAGGAAACTTGGGAGGACATTCATCGGTATTGATGGGAGGGTACGCGGCATCCTCTGGACGAGTGGACATCTGACCGGTGTGACGAGTGTGTGAGCGGATGGTGTTGTGCTAGGACGTACGAAGTTGCGGAAACTAGCGAGTGAGGCCTAACAAGCAAGACAAACACGAATATGAAGCAACATATTTAAATTTTGCACAGAAGGTGCGTGACATCGAAAATTTTGAAACGTATTTTACATATTTTCGTGGCATTGGCTAGATGAAATTTTCCGAAACTTCGTATGCTAGGTCTATGGCACCCACGGATGACAAGGTGTTTCATTTTTATAGGTTAGTAGCTACGTAGGATGCAGTAGACTCCTTCAAATTGTATGACGTCATGGTGTTTGGCGCAGAAATCTCGAAGTGACATTTCCACCGTTTTTTTTTTTCTCGTCTTTTCTCGCTCACCAAGCGTCGTGTCTGAGTAAGTGTGGTGTTTTCAATGTTGTGAAATTGTACTTTAGTAATACATGAAAAATCGTTTTCCTTTTCTGTGTCCCTACCATGAAAAACTCTTGGTTTGATGATTGTCTTGCACAAGAAGGCATGTAGATGAAAAATACTGTATTTACTTGCATGCATATTCTGCGCACTTCTTTTTCGCGATTTTGGGGCTCCGAGAAGGGGGTGCGGGAATAGTGCGGAGATTTTGCGAATGCACACGAAATAATGTGCACGTGCCGCATATGCATTAAATAAAATAAAATAAATTAGAGCACAAACGAAGTATACTTGTTTATTTAACAAAATTTGCACGTACTTTAACCAGTCAGATCCGGTCACGTGCGGTCTAGTCAGAATCACTGATTGAGAAGCCCGATTGAGAATCATCGTCGCGACTGCTGACACCATCCTCTCAAAGAGCATCATCCCAAGTTTTGTCGAGTGCATTCGAATGCCCCACTTTTCTCGAAGCTTCTCTCGACAATGCTGGAAGAAACTAGGTCCTATCACACGATGATACCGAAGACCACAGCGTTCGCACATAATTGAAAAAAAAAAAAAAGGCATTCCTCAGTGGCAAGAAACCTGTATTAACAAGCACGTACTCTTCTGCTTTCTCCCGTACCCACTGGCCCATCGTCACACATTGTAACACCTTCACGCTGAAGTGCTTGGCAGTGGCATGATTCCCGTTTTCTTCAACAAACTTCATAACAGCGAGCTTGAATTTTTCCATATATATAGCTACTGTAGCCCTTTGCAAGAGACCAGTAAAAATGCGACGGACGAATGGCAAAATCTAAACTTCCAAAATCAACTGACCGTGCGTTGCAGCGTGGACGCAGAGAAGGAGGAGAACAGTTGGCATGATAGGCCCAACAGGCCTTCACACGCCTCCAGTGCCAAAGTTGTCCATGCCGTGATGTCAGCGTGCATTCTCACGGTGGTAGAGATGGAGAGATAGAGGGGGGCAAATTCTCTAGCAGTTCTAATGACCCGCCAATAGGTTTGATTGTTCGTGCATGGTATTCTGGGGAAGCCTTTAGAACGAGGGACTTCGTATTGCAGCCCGTTTGACTGCGCTCGCCTGATCAGCGGGGCACGCACCCAGCACGCCCTGCCTCAAAGTTTGAAAGTCCCTAAAAGAGGTCGCTAGAGCTTCAAGGATATAGAATTGTCCCTAGCTCAACTGAAAAGGCACTAAATTTAGCATATTTCTCGCTAAGCTAGCACCACTGGTTTTCACATAGGTGGAACCTGCCGCATGCATGCGTACCTGTCAACCGACTTGTTGCAGAGGGCATTCCACTTGGCCTTAAGCTCGTCGCTCATGCGCTGCAGGACTGGCTGATCAGCCTTGGGGCAGCGCTCGCGCAAGAGCCGCCCCTGGCGCAAGCAGGCATCGTACGCCGGCTGCTTGGCCCCCAGGGTGCGTTGGAACTCTCGGTGGCGCGCTAGCAGGCGCCGAATTTTCTCGGGGTCATTGCCTGCCGGTGGCTGCTCGTCAAGGCTCTGGTCCGCCTCTGTCAACCATCGGTCCAGTTCAGTCCACGCGTCGTGGAACTGCGACAAAGCCAAAAACATCAATGCTTGAATGCAGTAGCACGGAAAGAGAAAAGACATACAGATGGTGTGTTCCATAGTTGAGGAAGGTTTACTTTTGCCGATTTGACGAACACCGCAAGACGTAGAAACAACAAGATGCACCAGGTATATGTTTGTTTGAAACAATGCTTTGACCAAGGCATCTGCAGGTGCAAGATCTGTGTTTCTCTTTTTTTTTTTGAAAGTGTGTGCATGCATCTCTTCAGTCCACTTGTATTAAATTTTATGCATCAAAATAAATTTAAACTCTGCAAACAATTTTTTCCCCTTCTTATAAATAGAAAATCTGGCCATACATGATACACCAGCTGGCAGCCCTAAGTATCACAGAAAGAGTGGATAACCAGGCTGAACTGAGTCAGCCATTACAGCCCCCAAGATTTTTCAAAGCTTAGTACTGCATGATTCAGTGTTCATACAAGAGCACACACCTCTTTGGCCTCTTTGTATCCGTGATCCAGAGCACGAGTGCGTTCTGCTGCCTTGGAGACAACGCGCTCCCAGCGATGTTGCACCGAGATGAGCAGGTTCTTGATGAGAATCACGTCTTGCTTCTGGCTGAAGTATTTGAGGTGCGTGCCCTTCTTGTCCAGTTGCAGCATCGTTTCCCGATGGGCGCCCACATCTTTCTGGAAGCTCTGCATGGGACATTAACACACATAATCAGCAAACCAACCTTATCCCCTTCAGTCATGAATCATGATGCGGCATCAGAAACGGGTCAAATTCGCGTGGCACAATTCCAAGGCACTCTGTATGACATTATAAGTAAGAAAATAAAAAAAAAAGCATTGTTCAGAGTGAGTTTTGATAAATAAAGCTAATGAGTGTGTAACTAATTATCTCATTATTATACCACCAGTCCGATTTAGTACTTGCATAAAAAGAATCCGCTAATAGGCCCAAAACACATGCACAATTTGTTTTTTGGTTGTAGACTCACGATAATTCATACTTTCAGTTATTTCAAACAAAATTCAATTTTTTTGGTTGGCCTTTTATACTGTCAATGCATTTAAAAGCCTCTTAATTCAAACACATATTTTGGCTAATTCATACTTTTTGTAATTCTATGCCAAAAAATATCTGCTGCTTTCCCACTACTATTTGAAAATTTGCATGCTTAGGCTTTGCTAGTAAACAAATCTTTTAAATGAAGCACACACACAGTAAATTGTGATGCTTCTCAACTCGTATAGAGAGGTTTGTGTTGAAGGCACATATAGCAAACAAGCAGTCGGAAATTCACTATTTTTTCAAAAGGTCTCACACCTCTGCTTTTAGAGTGAAAGCTGCTATGAGATCACAAGGGTCACATGCGCTGTAGCTGTCCGCCCCCGGTGTCTGTAACCACTATTGCACTAAATAAAAAAAAAACTTGGTAAATAAGAAACACAACGGACACAATGGGATTCGAACCTGGGTCCCCTGCGTGCCAGCGCACTACTTTATTACTGAACCATGCCGCCGCTCGGACCTCCTTTGAAAACGAGCCTTAGCCAGGATTGATGATGGAAAAGAATTGCATTGATATAAAGCGTTCAGCAAAGGAACAGCAAAGCGAACAGCAAAGCAACAACCAGGCGTCACAAAAGGCGAATTGCGTAACGAGTGGGTCGTCGAATGCTCCAACCCATTACAAAAGCTTCAGGCACAATTCTTCATCGTCATCAGCCACAGCATCCAAAAATTGCACGTGTGTAGCAGGTACCACGCTTCTCCGAAGAATGACGAAGGATGAGATAGCGAGTGCATGGCCAATCCCCCACAGAGGGCATGAGCCACAAGAGAAAGTGAACAAGAATGCCTGCCTACTACACAAAAGTTACCAATATTTAAGGTGTAGTGAATTCCTTACAAGTGAGCTTGTAGCAGCTACCCAAAGAGTGTTAAAAGGCTCTGAAAGGGCGCTCTTCTAGTTTTCGCTGTGACAGTGCTGCGCCTCCCATGCAAGCCTGGAGTTTTTTTTGGGCGCAGTTAGGGTTTAAAAACACTTTTAAAGATTTTAAATGTGATAACATCGATTATTAATCATAATGTGTGGTGTCACCAAGCCTAGATTCATACATCTGAGAACTTTGAATAATTTAAACTTCTTGATAATTAAAACAAGATTCAGAGGTCCCTTTGAGCTTGAATTAACGAGAGTTGACAATATTTGTTTTGAGCGAAAAAAAAAAAAAAAACTTTTCACATTGGCCCAGGAATGCGTCACATCGAACAATCATCGAACATGGTAATGCATGCATCAATGTTATCCTCTGCAGCAATACGCAGCATAATGAAGTTAAATGATAACCAGTTGTCCACTCAGGAGGCCTGCACGAATGTGCACACTAAGTTTCAAGCTTTTTGATGAAACGTGCGGTGCGTGACGTGCTTTTGAAATTGGCATCTCCGTTCGTACACATTGTGACTGAAAAGGGCTCACAAGTGCAGCACAAGGTATCTCGACATTGTAAATGCCAGTTATGCTGCAGCTCAAGTCAATTAGCCAACACAAGATTTTCTCAAAACTATAAAATTTACAGTAAGCAGGTCTTGCTATGATAAAGAACATAAATGTGGCGAGCTAATTCCATTTCCTCTATCCTCCTTCTATATAAGCACTATCTCTCAAAGTCACTTCAAATGCTTATGTTGCATTAACAAACAACTCATTTTCACATGCACAAACTGGGCTGACATGGGGGCATGCAAGAAACATTTTTTTTATGGTAAGCCAATGAATGGCAGGTTTAATATTTGTTATTCTAATGTTTCAAGACTACCAGATAGCGTACAAAAGACAAGCAAATCAAGATGCGTCCAATGGAGCACATGTGAATAGTCAAGCCTGCTAAATTAGAACAAAAAGGAAAGTGTTTTGCCTATGTGTTTTCGGCACTTGCCTTATGCTCTTCGATCTGGCTTAGCACATTCTCCAAGACTCGGCTCACAGGCCGTAGGCTTGCCAAAGACTTCTCTGCATGAGTAAGCCATTCCACAAACTCCTGAAGCGATTCGTGGAATTCTGTAGCCTCCTTGAGTGCAATCTCCAACTTGATCTGCAAGAAGTGGGTCATACGACGTGTAAACTGCAACTTTTCACACAATTCACTAAATACATTGACTTCACACATATTGTAGCTGTTACTAGACCAGTTTGTAAGACTGTTGGCTAAGTTTTTGCATATGCATTAGTATGGTTCTACAAACTTTTCAGTAACAAAAATCAACATGAAAAAAACACTACAGTGCCACAACAACAGCAGGAATAAAAAATAAGAACGCTTTGAGATATGCTAGCCTGATTTCTTATCCATCTTTTCATAATCATCTTAACGTGTTCATTAGGTACTTCATCAAATTGGTCTACCAATGATAGACTCCAGTTGGTTAAACACTAGTCTAAGGATATCTTAAGGTAAAACAGTGGTCTAAGGTTGGTCTAAGATTGGTCTGAGGTAGGTAGAAATGCTTTGAAATATGATGGTCGAATTTCTTATCCACATTTTTATTCATCTTGTCCATCATGTATTCGTGCTAACTGTGGTACACTATGGATGGAATCCAATTGGTTAAATACAGGTCTAAAGTTGGTCTAAGGCTGGTTTAAGGTACGTCCACGGTAGTAAGCAACTTGATGGCTGACAGACTGAACCCACCTTGCGGTCATTGGCTCGGTTGAGAACATTGTCCCATCGTTGTTTGAGTGTGCGCAGACTGTGCTGCAGCCCCGTTGAGCCCTCGGCTGCACGCGTGTACTCCTGGCCTTGCTGCAACACAGACTCCACCCTGTGTCTGTTGCTGTCCAGTTCATTGTACAGCTCCTGCAAACACCCAGCCACCCGCTCAGGTGAGATCACTGTACTTCTCCAGTCCTGGCAAATGTTCAAAAGGCCCTAAAGAGAGTGATTCAAGCACTGACAAACAACAAACCAGGGCCTACCCAAATTGCTGAAAATGTGACATTAGGCGTAAGCCATCTGAACATGATTACATTACAGTAAGAGTTAAAGATGAACATGCTTAAGACAAATGCTGTTGGCATGCTTATGACAGCTGCCTATCCCACTTTTGAGGGCAATTCACTGCCGAGGAGTGGAGTGAAAAAGCCACAGCTGAGCCGTTATCCCTCTCTTGACATCACCCAGTAATGTGGAATATTCCACCACTAAATTGTTTTGTGGTAATTTGATGCGTATTTATTGCTATTGGCAGTACGTATCTGAGGTGAATAACCACCTTCAGTCAAGGACTTGCCTCGGTTCCCGATACCCACTGCCATTACAACTCTTTGTAAAGCGTACAAAAGGGGGGGGGGGGGGGTGTCACAGCTCTGACTGTTGGGGCTGCCGAGGTAGTTCTAGCGAAAGTGGCTGCCACTTCTCTGGCACGCGGTGTTACCCGTAAGAAGCGACAGGTTCAGGTCCACATACGCAGATTTGAGAGATTACATTGGTAATAACCCACTAAAATAGTGAAATTCTGAATGAACTATACTGTTAATAGATGCAACAAATGGAAAACAAACAACAGGGGTGATCAATAAAATCAGAATGGCAAAGGGCTATACCTACCATGAAACGGTTGAGCTGTTCCCTCGCTGTTTCAGGTAGCCCACCAACAGGCTTGGATGATGCTAGCTGACCATCAATGTCACCGAGCCACATCAGCAAGTCTTGTATCTCTTGGTTGAAGGCTTGAGCTTCTCGCAGGGCGGCCTCCAACTGCTGCTGGCGCTCGGCTGCCTTGTCCTGCAAGGCCTTCCATCGTCGGTTGAGGTCGGCCAACTTGGTCTGCGTAACACTGGCGTCCTCGCTGTGCCGGTCTGCTTCAATCAGCTGATGACCAGCCCGGTTCAGCGTGTCCACACTGCTTTGGTGTGCTTGGATGTCATTCATTAGCACCTGAAATAGAATGAACCTCGTAAGCCACCTTGTGACCAGCTTATATACTGGGAAGGATTGCTGCCCTTTAGGTGCATTCTGTGGAGGTGCTGACACCCCTTGTAAAGTTGTTTGCGCCTCATGACGCACGTGTCTCGCCCAGAAGCCGCATTCAGGGGTTGCAACTATCACGCGGTAGGTGGCGTTGTGTTCGAGAGAGTTGACCACCACTATCATCATCATCATGGTTATTAAAGGGTAGCGCCGGCGGTGACCCGTGAGGGCAAGCATGCCTTGATGGCGGGAGAAAGAGTTGAGCGAGCCTCTTTCTCTGGTGGCGTTTGGCGCGGACGGTTGTCTCGTGCGGTGGGTTTCCGGTGCACGGCACCGTGGGCCGTCTGCCGGGGGCCCACGTGGTGAGTCAGGCATTAGCGACACCGCCTTGTTTGTGATGTTGTAAGGATGTCTTAGGGTGTTGATCAGGATTGATGTTATAATAATACGACTGACGATATTGTTTCTAAAGTAGTTAAATGGTGGGTGTTGCTGTTTGGTTTGTTCCGACCGTGTCTACTCTGTTCGTGTGAATTGTGGGGTCTCACAACGAGACCCCACAATTCACACTTAAGAAACAAAAAGCGCGAAAATGCCAGAGCTAGCAGAAAAAAGGTTTTAGAGTAGTGTCAGTAGATACACAAACACAAGGTACAGAAGCTCACTTAAGAAGGTACTTGTTCACATCAGATTATTGCGAACAGGGTGCTCTCGTTCTGGGTGCTGAAATGTCAATCAATACATTTTTCTTTAGTGGCCGGCGCCCTCGTCTTTTCATTCAATAAAGACACGTCAGCAGTGGTCGCAGCAGATTCACACAACCGCACAAAAGCAAGCTATGTTGAAGCATGCCAATTTGATGCTGCTGCATTTTCTTCTAACTCAAGTCTTCATGGCTATCTGATTCCGAATCAGGCTCTTAAGGATTGTGTTTTTGTGGAGGCTGTGAGCTATGTCGTGCAGCACAAGTAGTTCGCGACCGAGCCAATGAGAATCAGCGCAGTTTCCTCAGTCGCCATTTCAAATTTGCCACATCCCGTGGTTTATAAGCTAGTGCAGTAGAAGTACAGATTCCTGTGGAGTGAAAGGGTGTTCAACTAAAGAGTGAAAAAAAAAAAGTTTTCAATAGATTTTTTTTTTTTTTGCATTGGGCTCACCGAGTGGATTTCTCACCACTAAGGCCACTAAGGGTCCCGTTGCAGTCTTGTACTTTGGGACCCTCTTCTGTATATTTTACTCCCTGTAACATACTTTATGACATGATAATAAACTGATTGATTGATTGATTGATTGAATCAAGCACTTTTGTGGTGATTTTTGCCACTTTTGCCCTTTTCAGGGCGAAGTGCGACCGTGACTGTCGTATTGTGTTCTGCTCACGACTTTAGCAGAGTGAACACACAAACACAAGAGTTAATCGGGAATATCTACTGAAGCAGAACCGTGATTTGGGAGAGTTGGTTAAAGAATAGAGTAGCATAGAATACTACTCCTTACGTTTTTTTTTTTTCAACTGCAGTAAGCATTGGGGAACTGCAAGCTTATATTTCAATGAAGATAAGAAGCTCTCGAACGGAAAGGAAAATAACATGATTGAGTGAAGGAAGCATAAAAGTAATTTTGCTCATTGGAGACACGACAGTAGCAAATGCCCACCTTGTGCTTGGCCAACTCGACCTCGATGACTTGCGCATCACCGGCCACCGGTCGGCACTCGTCGAGTGCACGCTCAGTGCGCGACATCCACACCAGCAGCTCTCCCAATGCGTGCTGGAACTGGCCCAGCCGCAAGAGAGCATTCTCCAGCTCGCGCTGCCTGTCCACCAGGCCTCGGAGCAAAGCGGTCCAGCGCCGGTTGATCTCGTCTAGGGGCTGCCGTAAGGCACGTGCCTGCTCGGATGAAGTCTGCTCCGAGAGTTCTTTGGCTTGTCGGTTGAGTGACTCCACCTCCACCATGTGTGGGTCCACCTCCCGCTTGAAGTCCTGCAAGGGCAAGGTCAACTGAATGTGAGCACCACTTCTCAACAGTCTAATGCTCAGCGAGTTTCAAGTGTAGGTCTGGCTACGATGTCACGACACCGAGTTCCTCCCATGGCTGCACTGGTGTTGATGCAAGTAGTCGTACTCTATGCTTCTGTTTCACACTTTTTTTTTTTTTCACAAGTGAGCTTGGACTACTGTCTGCCGTACGAAACAAAAATGAATGAGTTGATCAGGGGTTCAAATGAGGACTTGTGAAGCATACCTCTTCAAACTCTTCGTGAATCTTAAAGAAAGACCACATTGAGCCACAGATCATGTCAAAAAAGCTTGATTCATGGGTGCTAATATCAGCACAAGCTCTCATATGTTGAATTGAATTGAGTTTATTTGCACCAAGGTTGTGAGGATGACCAGGCAAAAAGATGCAATGAGCAGCTTATTCTAGCGAGGGTCTGCTCTCCTTAAAACAGATTCCGTCAACTAGCTTCCATTACTAGATGGAGAAACTAAAAAATTTCATGGCAAAGGCAAGCAGCAGTACTTTTGCGAAAGCCCAATTGAAAATTTTGCTCGTTAGTACAAATACCATGGCAAAAAAAAAAGACAATGCACTTGCCCTGAGCTGTCCAATCTGTGCTTTGACAGCATCAATGTCAGCTGCCACAGGTCCGAGGCTGCCAAACTTCTGCTCAGCTGTGTCCAAGAACTCCAGCAAGCTATGAAGAGTGTCGTGAAAGCCCATAGCCTTGTCCAGGGCATCAATAAGGTTTTGCTCCCGCTTGGCATACAGGGTCGTCACATTCTCCCAGGCAGTGTCCAGGTCTTCAATGTGGCGCTTGACTTCTGGTCGGTCAGGCTCCCCACACAGCTGCATGAGGTCCTGACCTGCCTGGCGGCACTGGTCCACTTCGGGCCGGGTCTGTTCCATCTCCTGCTTGATCTCGTGCAGCACCTACAACGTGTTGACAAAGCCGAACACATCAGCCATTGGACCATACCTGGCAGTTTGCTAAGCTGCACAATTAGTATAATATTGTATGTCTCGATTTCAGACATTGATTAAAGGACCAATAAACAGGCTACAAAATTTTTTTACACGCCCCCAAAACAAACTCGCCAATTCGTACAGTAGACCACTGCGATCACTAATTCCGCATATTACAGCGCTGCATGCCACGCAAACCTTCCATAACAGAGAACAATTACCGTGCCTGACCAATCTCGCTTGTATGTACAGTGATGCAAACTGGCCCATCGGCAACTTGATGAAACACTGAACTTGTCGATTGGTCTTTTGCCCCCAGAAACGGAGCCTTGGCCCTGCGGTGATGCTGTTTCGACCGCCCAGTCCACATTTTTAGGCTTATGTTAATATTCAAATGAATGGATGAGTATTGGAATTTGCTTCGATTAGAATTTAAATTATCGAATATTTTCGAAGTATTCGCAATGAACAAATAAGCGTATATTAATCCGCATGTCACTGCCTGTAAAGGTGGTTTCACTTCAATGTCGGAATGCTAAACCGTGAAAACATTTGTAAAAAAATTGCTTTGTCGTGAAGCCCCCCTTTAAATTTAAAGGGGCCCTGCAACTTAGAAGTGTGGCAGCTTGGGCTAGTTGGTATGGCATGACGATAGTTATAGCGCGAGAACAAAACGACGACACAGAGACAAGATGGACATGAAAGACACGAGCACTTGTGTCTTTCGTGTCCTTGTCTCTGTGTCGTCGTTTTGTTCTCGCACTATAACTATGGCCCTGCAACACTTACTGAACGTGGTCAGAAAACGCTGCCGATTGGTAGTCGAGGCTACTAAGAACACGCGAGGCAAATATTGTAGTGCAGAACGTAGCCTGTAATTCACAATAAGTTTTCAAAGCTAAAAATTGCTTTCTTTCCTCGGCAAATTATACTACAAGCTCAGAAATCACTATGACACGTGCTCATTAGGGAAAAGCCCTACTCGGTCGTTGGCTGCGCGTCGATGATGTATCGGCAATGCCATGTCCTATTGCTAAAGTGGGCAGAGTCACGACGACGGGCACCGGCTTACCCCTCCCTATGGCGGAGAAGGGTGGTGAGGCCGTGCGAAAATTTTGAACCAGCTGAAACGGGTGTTCCAACCCCAGTAACTTTTTTTAATATAGCACGATTTCTCAAACTGCGGCCGCACGTTTATATAACTAAAGTGTGCATATTCCTCTTCATTACAATGTTTGGACCGAAGGTAGCTTACTTGCCTTTTAAGGTTATTATGTTGCAAACAGTTCACCATAGTGCTTCTCGCACACTGGAGCAAGGTTTCAGTCATGGACCAAGCCAACTCACTACGATACTAATTTATGGTGAAATTTTTGGTTTCTTGTGTCAATATGCTTGCTATATAGACAGAAACAAATGTGAACAACTTTCTCAGTTCCCAGTGTCCACCAACATTAACTGGAAGATAAAATTATTGATCAGAAGCATCTCCTACTACTTCTTGTTAAGTAATGTTGCAGTGCTGTTAAATGCATAGGAATGCTGAAAAGCGGTAGCTTTTGAGAAGTAATGATACTGCTCCCTCAGTCCTAATGTTTGCAAGAAAGTGCTCTAGAGGGCTGTTCTGCAAGTCCAGAAAGCTCCCGTTTGGGAAGTTTCCACTCTAGCATGCATCAATTGGATAGAGCTCTAACATCAGTGGACAGGTAGAAATCATCATTGCCGTCCACTCAGTGGATGCTAATGAAATACCTGCTCTCGTTTATATCCTGGCATGATATGCCAAAAGACTGCAGCGACTTGTAGATCAGCTCGAAATTGGGGACTGGGAGATAGAAGGCATGACAATGCAAGGGCTTATGTCTTACCTTCCAAGTTAGCACTATTACACTTATGCTATGAATTAAGAAACCCCCTTTTCTCATGAATCTCACCTCCTGTTGCTGGTGGATGGCCTGCGGCTCGACAGCTGGCGGTTCCTGGCTGTCCAGGTTCTCCTGGAGGTCGCGAAGCGCTCGCATGACGGCGTTCAGTTCCTCCCAGAAGCGCTCCGCCACGGCCAATGCACTCTCCAGGGACTGGCCTCGCGTGCGCGCTGCCTGCTGGACTGCCTCCCACAAGCCATTGAGCCGCTCCAGCTTTTGCCGGATGTCTGTGTAAAGAAACCCGAGGATAAGTTTCGAGATTCACGAGCACCGAAAACTGAGCACCAGATGGCTCATGGTCCCAGCACGAGTGTGTGATTACACGCGCGAGCATGCGGCAGTTTGTGGCTTCCTGGCAATGGAGAGCAGCTAGAAGAACAGAGCCCTCTTGGTAACAATACCCTTTCTTGAAAACACTCCGCTTTACTCAACATTACAAAGAATTTTAATATGCCCACAAGTGTGTGCAACATCAAGCAAGCTCACTACAACATCTCGTAGATATGTTGAATAAATGCTCTCTCAGTCCCACAGAACTGATTAACAGTTGCAAAATAAGGCATGTTAATTTACGCTGACACTGATAACTAAAATTGCATGAGGTAGTTTCCACATAATTAGTTGCTTTACATATTTACCTGCAAAATTCATAACTCTAGTGACTTTTCTTTCAATTTACTATGCCTAAACTCAGTGAATGGCACAGTGCTCGATTATAATAATAGCAAGGAAAAATTGGCTGATGGTGCTTGCTAGGCTTGTACAAATAGTGAATATTAGGCTCGAAGTGTGGGGGGTGCTAACACCCCCTGTAAAGTTGTTTGCGCCTCATGGCGCACGTGTCTCGCGCATAAGCGGCATTCAAGCGTAACAGCTACTGTGCGGTAGGGGGCGTAGCGCCTGCAAGCATTTGTTATTGCCACCATCATCATCATGGTTAGTGCCTAGCACCGAAAGTGATGCGTGACGCCTGGCGGCAGGCCTGGACGGCGGCAGAGCGGTCCTTTTTTGTGGGTGACGGTTTGTGCGAACGGTTGTCTGTAGTGGTGGGTCCCAGTGCGCGGCACCGCGGGTTGTGCGCCGGGGGCCCTCGTGGTAAGTCAAACGTTGGCGAGGCCACCTTGAGTGTATTCTTGAGTATATTTAGTTATGTTGAGTGTGGTGTAATATTGTGTAGGGTTGTTTAGCGTGTGGATCACAATTGATGTTATGACAACTCTGCTGACGATATCGTCGTTTCAAAGGTAGTTAAACAAATGTGTGTTGTTTGGTTTGTTCCGACAGTGTCTACTATGTCCGTTCACACTAAGAGCGTGGTGCTCTCCACATCGAGGCCCCACAAAAGTGAATTCGAAGCGAATAGTAATTTTGGTCAAATAATTTGGAATTGAAATCCAATAGTATGTATGACATATAAAAAAATTGGAATGTTTATCGCGACTATCTCACCTGCACAATATGTTTTTTTTTTCTCATTGAAATAGGGGCTCCATGGAAATGCCATTTTTTGTTTTTTCATTCAAAGGAATTAAAAACTACTTTGAGTAGTAGCGGGATTTGAGTTTCAGACAGATGCAAGTGATAAGCTGTAAAATACGCAACATCATCAAATTTGCTACACTTAGAGCATATAGGCTGCATAACGAGCTTTTAAGCTTGATAAGATCATGAATTTGTTTGAGAGTAATATGTTCACTCAAAGGGGCCTTGCAACACTTTTTCAAGTAGTCATAGAATGGAATCACCAAGAAGCTTATTGCCTCACGAATTCACCACCGCAAAATTTTTAGAATCTGTCCAGTACAAAAGATTAAGAAAAATTTGTTGCATACTGTGATTGCATTCTCTCTTTTCTCGTACTGACGAAAGAGGTGGAAGCAAAGCAGGGAGGGATAGCACGGGAAAAAGAAATGTGTCACATGTGCCTCCTAACTTTGAGCACTTTTTCTCTTTTTTTTTCCCCCGAATACACAGCCTTTCAGTGCAAGTGCGTACGCATGGACAAGTGGTGGCCTCCCATGGCGACCCCAGTAATGACAAAACGCTTCATGTCAAATCAGCCAATGGCTGTGACAAGTGATTTTTGAGCTTGTGTCATTTGCCGAGAGAATAGAACAATTTTTAGCTGACTTTGGGAATTTATTGTGAATTGCAGGCCGCGTGCTGCGCTATAATGTTTGGCTCGTGTGTTCTCTGTAGCCTCAACTACCGATTGGCAGCATTGCCTGACCATGCTCAATAAGTGTTGCAGGGCACTTTTAAACTTGAAGGGGGACTTCGCGACAACACAAATTTTCTTTGTATAAATGCTTTCAAAGCATAGCACTCCTACACTGCAGTAAAACCACCTTTACATGCGGTTTAACATACACTTTTTTGTTCATGGCGAATACTTTGAAATTTTTAGTAATTTAAAATCGAATCGAAGCTAATTCGGATACTCTGGTATTCGAAGCATTTGAATATTCGCACAAGCCTGGTGGTTGCATGTGCCACCATATGACTTAAGCGAGCAAGGATGGGAGTGATCAACAATGTACGGATTTGACATCCCCTCATATTTGGAACATGGGATTGGCATTTTCTGACATCACCTGTTTGATGCTGATACTCCCTTGTAAAATTTGCTCAAATTACACAACTATATTCATTTAAAACTTAATCTTGTTAGGTTTCTCAGAGCATTGCCAACAAAACAAATTGTTTGGAACGTGAAAAAACATTCATACTTGGTCAGCTTTTCTTTCTTTTTTTCTTTTCTCACAAGATGTACCAACCCCAGGCATGCGCACAGCAGTGTGTTATATATTTGTGCAGGTGGAAATGGCACTACTAAATAAATCGATTATACATATGAACCTGCTTTACATAATTGTCGAGAAGCTATAATGCAACACAATCTAAACACAAAGAGGATAGGACAGTGATAGGATAGGATAGGACAGCTACGTTAGTGAACAGTTACCAAAATGTAAAAAAAATTTATGTGCTAGCCATGTCTGCCAAGGTGGCTGAATAACAACAGTGCAGATTATTGTTACTGTATTTACACGACTGCAAGCAGACTCAAATTCAGGTCGACCCTCCCTAAAACTACACGAAAAAAAGGGGGGGGGGGGCACAAGCACATTTCACGAAAAAAAAACTTATACACATTATTTTTGAAGAAAACAAAATAGAATTCTGGTGGACCAACATGGCTTTACTGCAGTGCTTAAAAGCTGTGAAAAAAAAAAAGCTAGCTTCATAAGAATAAATAGGGATCATTTTTAGAAAGAATTTACAACTGAAACTAGTTTTCGATTCCAAATCAACCCCCTAGCTTTGGTTTTCAAATTTTGACAAAATGGGTCGAACTACAATCATGTAAATATGGTAGTAAAAACTGCAGTTACATTGGAGTTGTCTCGCTCACCTCGCACACTGGGCTCTTGGTCTCCACCCGCTTTGGCAATGACCTCACGGGCCGCCTTCTGCACAGCCTCCAAGGCAGGCGACTTCTTTCCCAGGTCGCTCACCACAGCTTGGTTGTCGTTGATTTGCTCTTGGATGCGCTCAGGGTGTGCAGAGATGGGTTCTGCATTGTTCAGCTGATCCGCTGTCGAAGCCAGTGCACTCAGCATACCGTCCAACTTGTCAGCAAACTGCAGGCAACAGCGCAGGACTTTTCAGACTTTGTGCAACCAGGCTTTCCAAACTTGATGCATAACCTCGACTGAACATAGCTCTCAGATAAAAGACATTCCAACTAAACCTAACAGTTGACATTGATTGTGAACAGAGTAACATCACAAGTAATCACCTGGGAGGTGGACTGCATGGCCTCCTCAAGGAGATTTTGCTGGTCACGCAGCAGCTTACGAAGCGCGTTGTAGCGCTCGTTGTCCGAGCTGAGCAGTCGCTGCACCTTCTGAGCATCGGGTGGTCGGCATAGCTTTGCGAGTGCTGTTCCCGCCTTGTTGAGCCGGTCAAGCAGAGGCTTATGCTCGGACAGCGCTTGCAGCAGGGCGCGGTTACGCTCCTGCTGCCTCTGGATATGAGCCGGGTGTGGGGCTGCAGGGGCAGCAAGTCTTTCAGCCTCGGACTCGGCCTCGTCCAGCCATGCAACAAGCTCGCTGTGGGCCTCAAGCAGGTGCTCGGCGAGTGGCAGGGCCTGTTCCAGTGCTGCCAGCCGCTCGGCACATGCCTCTGCCACGCGGGTCGACAGCGCCCGCAGCTCCTCCGCTCGGTCCCGTACGGCTGCCTGATCTTCGGCCGGCCATTCCCGCGCAACCTTCTTGGCTGCCGACAAGACGTCTCTCACGCGGCCCTTCTGACTGCTCACCTCTTCACTCAGGGCCTGCACGAATCAATGTACGACCTACTTGAGCACTATGTCCACATTCATCTACACAAGATACTTAAGCTGTAGCATGGGACTTTGGCATGCCAAGCGATGCCACAGCGAAGTGCGCCATGATATGCTAGCACTCCAGTTTTTTCGGCACTGGTGCTAAATGATGCTGTGACAAATGTTGCCTTTTTTCGGCCACACTTATACTTAAATAAAAAAGCTACCAATGCTAGAAATTCCCACTTCCATCAATACTAATCGCACCTTCTTTGGAGAAAAAAGAGCTGGCAAGAAAAGAGTAACAATAATGACGGTGTCTACAAAAGGAGAAAAAAAGAAAAACCCTTCTCAGCACTCAACACATCTTGCTCCATCTCTGTCACTCGTGCTGCAACAGTAACTGTGCTATGGTTCTACTAGAATCGTGAAGCAGACAGAGTTGTGACCAGGGCTCACCTTCTGCTCCCGGAGCATTGCAGCCAGTGTGTCTGGCTCGGCCACAATGGGCTGAGCATCAGCCAGCTGGCGCTCCACTTCGTGGAACCAGTCGAGCAGGTCTTCCAGGTCACCAGTTACTTCAAGGCTGCGTTGACGCGACAGCTCAAGGCGCTCAGCACGTCGCTGGATCTGTTCGCATATGGCGTCAAAGCGGCGGTTGGCACGAGACACCATAGATTCAACCACACCTGCACCCTCTCCGGGTGATCGCTGGCACAGCTGTGGGCCCAGATGGTTCACGACTTCCAACACACTGCGCATCTCTTGCAGCTCCTGCTCGAGACGCTGAAACACCAAGGGGAAAAGGTATTTTGCATAAAGAAAACCTGTGCAGCAGTGCTCATCTTTAGTCGCTACCTTTTTTTTACCAGTGCAGTTAGAGGCAAATATATGTAATACTATTACCATAGCATTTTTTATTTACACTCTCGGTGTATTTGTTGTAACCTACTATCCTGTTTTTATCTCGTATGAAATCGGCAGTATTCCAAAATAATGAAGATAGAGACTGCACAAAAACCTAAGTAAAACCACACCAACTGCCATAGCTCTTCTCAATATTATTACACTTTACTGAACCTGAATAAGAATATTGCTTCCTTATTAGTAGAGAATGTTCCTACTTGAACTGAGGTTGGCCTAAGCACAAGTGTGATGAAAGCGGCTATAAAGTACCATAAAAACCGAGTAATTGGCATACCCACACCATATCACACAGCCTGTGGGAACATGAAACAGTATTGTGCCTTTCTTTCTGTCTTTCAAAGAAGCCACCACACCTACTCATCTTGCAAGCACCCATTTGTCAAAATAAGAAAACCCCAGAAGTAAATCAGAGAATTTTGCACACAGCCACCGATAACCAACAGATGAAAGCATCAAAACCACAAAGCTAGTCACCTGCATGGTACTCTCTTGGGCAGTGAGGGCTGCCGCCTCTAGAGACCGCAGCTGTGCTTCAGCATCGTCCATCCACCGGGTGAGACGCTCGTGGGCAGTGTGGAAGTTTTGAGCAACGGGCAGGGCCTCACGAGCTTGTCGCAGGCGCTCTGCCGAACGCTGCGCCAGGTCTGTGTAACGCAATTGCAGAGAATCTAGTCGGTCTTTCAGCTGGATGGCATCGTTGCCCGACGCATGCCGCATCAGCTCCTGCCCAGACCCACTCAGGTCGTCGACCTGCTTCTGGTGATCGGACACTTCCTCACTCAGTTCCTGTAAGAAAAGCATCGACACTCAAACACAACATATTGCGACCAATGTGGCTGGCTATCATACACATACGGCTATTACATGCAAAAGTGCATAAAATACTCCGCATTATTCCCAGAAGAGCCTAATAATTTGGCAAGCGGGGCACACTCACATTCAGCTCGTCAAACTGCTCCTGCAGCTTCTCAACGTAGACGCTGAGCACTTGGTAGCGTGCAAGGCGAGACTCCATTTCACCAATCCAGACAAGCAGGTCTTCGAAAGCGAGTGCAAAAGCACCAGCGCCTGCACGTGCCTCCGTCAAAAGCTGCTCCAGATGCTCACTGTCTCCAACCAGGCGAGCATAGCGGTCCGTCAACTCTTGGAGCGAGTCGACTACAGCCTGGGCCTCATCGTCACCCACCAGAGACATGAGCTGCTGGGCCGTCTCAGTGAGGGCTTCAAAGGCTCGCTTGTGTCCCAGCACGTCACGATGGAGCTCACGGTGTTCTTGTGCCCGCTGCGCGAGACGGTCGGCGTCTGTTGGCAAGGTGGACATGGCCGTGAGCCGTCGTTCTGTTTGCTCCAGCCACTCGACAAGCGGTGACAGCTGCTCCTGGAAGGACCGGGCCACGGGCAGTGTCCTCTCCAAGGCTGCCGTGCGTTCTTGTGCACCTCGCACTAACCGGTCGAATCGCTGCATAAACGAGAAACCAATGAAATGAAGTACAATGGAGTGACAAAGCAAAGTAGAGGACTTAAACAAGATGTTGATTACAAGACGCTGCATAGAGCAAGCAACCAGTAAAAAACTTTTTTACTGCACCGCAGCGCAGTAATTCATTGGCCTTACTTGATGACCGAAACTACAGACGGATTATCAAAATCTATATGACAATATGTCTCAAAAGAAAGATAGCTTGGCCCTCTAAAGCAAAAACTTCAAAGTGCCTTTCATTTCTTGTCACCAATCTATGCCATTAACCTTGATGCCCATACAGAATAGCCACAGATGAGTGCCGATGCCTCTGCTTAGAACACTTTCTTCTAGCTTCACAGCAGCAAATGAGCCTCTTTTGTACATTGCTTCTATGTGTCGAAAATTGCAGCAATGAGAAGGGGAATCAAGAGCAGTTCATGAGTGTGCTGCATTGATTTCTTAACATGAAAACTGCAAAGATGAGCAAGGCTTTTCCTTCAACATGGTACAAGGTGAAAACTAGGGATGTGCGAATACTCGACATTTTGAAGATTCATTTCTTAATAGTGTTTGCCATTCGATTTGCACTGAAATTTTCACTATTCGAACCTCCCAAAGACAAATGTAGTCAATGTCTGAACAAAAATGACCCCTTCAAATTTTCAATATGCTTTACCTTATTATATTCTCGTCTTGCAGCAAAGCTGCCTTTCAGGCTCCACTACAGACGAAAATGTATTGACTCTTGAAAACGTTGGTTCCAACATGGAGATGATAGACCCGGCAGAGATGGGGGTTGAATTAATGTTGTTTTGGAGTTTTTGCTGGAACCCAGCGAGAACTCCAAAAAGTCCAGCGTTTCTTTTTGCTGGAACCCAGCAAAAAGAAACGCTTTCATGTAGCTATATCTCATCAAAATATGCTTAAAAATCTTCTTCAACTTTTTTTCCACATTATTTCACTTTAAACCACTAAAGAAAATTATAGAAATAATTGAGAAGTATTGAAAAATATTGTATTTGATTCGCACTGACACTTCAATATTCAAATTCAATTCGCATAAAAAAAAAAAACTGCTATTTGCACACCTCTAGTAAAAATGCAAAAGACAGACAGACAAAAGGCTTGACACACACGAGCACTCGTTCGTGTTATCTATTCTCTGTCTTCGCCTTGTAAGGACTGTGTGGCGAAAGCGGCAACCGTAAGGCCGAGAGGTGGCACCACAGTTAGTGCCGTCATCATCATAATTATGGACACTGGCAATAGGGTAGCGAGGGTAGTGGCAGTGCAGAAGTTAGGGCAGATGTCGGCGAGGGCTGAGGCATGAACGCTGCCCTTGCCACAGCCCTCCCAGGTGATGACTGCAGCGGTCATCACCAGTTACCGCAGATGTGAGATGACTTGCTCGCGCAAGATTGCCAATCCATCTGTTTAGATGATAAGATAGTGTATGACCTCCTCCGAAATAGTTACAATGTCCATTTTATTTTGGACAAGCCCCCAGTTATCAGGAAAGATGAGTGCACAGCACGTTTTTTCGAACACACTCTGCGGCTTCCCCATTCCCAGTGTCCATAATGATGATGATGATTATGATAATGACAATGATGATGATGGCACATAATGAAGCTCCATTTTTCAGCCTTACGATTGCCACCTCTGCCACACAGTCCTTACAATCTTTTGTGCTTTTGCCCTGAACCATGCCAAGCAAACGAGCCCAAGCTTCTCTTGTGAGCCTCTACTCAACATCCTCCAGCAGAAGAAGCAAACGTATCTGTGCCTGAAAGACAGCCAGGCTCTCACCTGGCTGAGGTCGTGCAGTTGAGCCTGCACGTGGGCTTTGTCGCCTGACGACAGGTGCCGCATGACCTCGGTGCCCATGGCCTGCAGCGAGTTCATGCTGCCTTGCCGGTCGAGCAGCAGTTTGTTAAGGAACTTCTGCTCTTGCAGCTGTGCCTTGAGCACTTTGTAGTCAGCCGACGGAGCACGCTGGTTGGCCACGAGCTCTTCCGTATCTTCCAGCCAGCGTGCCACCCCGGCCAGAGCTTCCTGGAACTTGCCTGACTGCAGCAGCGCTGCCTCGAGCAGACGCTCGCGTTCTCCGACCTGTCGGGTGTCAAAAGAAGCTCTAGGTGCACACGGCGTTGTCCTGGCAGAATGAACTCACTTCACACAATCAAAAGCAAAGCTCTTTATGCTGCTAAGACAACCCTTTTCATTATTCATGGAAGAAAATTTTTTGTCTATCTTCAAAGCATGGGCAGTCAGATAGTACATTATTTCACATTAATCTTCATTCAATCAACGATCAAGTGCAAACATCAATTTCCTGCAAAGTTGATTCGCAGTTTCATAGTTTAATGGACGTTAGCAGTTTTGGCTGCCAGGCTTAAATGCACGGGAAACAAAAACATAGTGTCCCTAAATAGACTACCAGCGTAACCTGAAAGACAGCTTTAAAAACCGCTATAGGCTAGAAGGATAAAAACTGTTTTCAAACAAGCAACAAGACAGCTTTAAAAAACCAACAAAAACATAAAATAAAAAGGAACTAATCTTTCATAAAAAAACTATGACCAAACTTTTCCTCCACAGCTATTTGGACTTTTTGCTGGAACCCAGCGAGAACTCCAAAAAGTCCAGCGTTTCTTTTTGCTGGAACCCAGCAAAAAGAAACGCTTTCATGTAGCTATATCTCATCAAAATATGCTTAAAAATCTTCTTCAACTTTTTTTCCACATTATTTCACATTAAACCACTAAAGAATATTATAGAAATAATTGAGAAGTATTGAAAAATATTGTATTTGATTCGCACTGACACTTCAACCTTGCATTTCAAGATAAGTTGGAGTAATGGTTTGCAAAAAGTAGACATGTTTTTCAACGATACATTTTGTAGGCAGAAAGAAATGGCACATCATTGAGCAGCAGTTGCACCAGGAAAACTAACTTAGCCAAGCATTTATACGGCGCCTACCTTCTCCTTCAGCTGGTTCCACTCGTCGTTGAGTTTGTCAATGTCGCGTTCCAGGAGAGTGGTGTTGACACCTGGCGATGCCGACTGGATCAGCGCATTGCCAGCTCGATTCGCATTGTCAACTTCCCGACCCAGTGGCTCCACATGAGACTTGCGGAATTGCTGCAGTTGCCAGAAATGCCAGAGTGTTTGGCAACATACACTCTAGGTGTAAAGTATAATAATAAAAACTTTGTTTCACTACAACAGAATCCGATTCTGATTTCACGTGATGGAGAGAAAGGTCCGAAATGAACAAATTTGGTGAACTTAGCTTCCAAGGTTAGTGTCTACGCCCTTTAAACTAAACCGTTTATTGCCTATTAATGCCTATCATCATTAGGATATATGCAGTAGTTGATGGCAACATAAAATTGAATACATATTATGGGCCCCGCTCATATTTTTGTTTAAAGTTTAACAATAGTCAAACTATTATACGTAACCACGGCATTCACATAGTGTGAGCCAGGTGACCAACAGCAAGTTGGGAGCGCTGAGCCCTATGCACACAAAGCCCACACCACCCGTAAGCGAAACAAGGCTTGTGCAAATATTCAAAGGCTTTGAACATTTGAACGAATATTACAGTATTCGAATTCACTTTAAGTCAAATATATAGACAATTTCAAAGTATTCGAAACAAACAAATGAATGTAACTAGTTCACATCTAACCTTCTATAAAAGTGGTTTTACTGCAGTAGAAGGGTGCTAAGCCGTGAAAGCACTTATTTAAATGTATATTCGTCTGTGTGTAACCCTTTCTAAAAGTGGTTTCACTGAGGTAAAGGAGTGCTAAACCATGAAAACACCTATTAAAAAAAAATTCGCACAGTCGCAAAGCCCCACTTCAAAGTTACATGAACATATTGCCCTCACACTGATTCATCATTTTTTTTTTTTCACTTCAGAAGCTTGTTGTACTGGCTTATATATTATAAGTACAGTAAATTTTAAAATATAATTTACAGGTTATCATTCACATTCTACTGAAAGTTAATCCTGCTACCATCTTCAAAGTTGTTACCAATTTCTCAGAACCAAAAAATAGCATTTGCACAGGCCTTGTTTCAATTTTTTTTTTTAAATATTGCGCAGGTTAGTTAGGTCATGATAAATATACCCATTTATCTACATACTATTGAAATTCGATAAGAAAGTATTCAACCAAAATCACTATCTGCTTCAAGATCGCTTCGAACCTAAAATTCGCTATTCGCACAAGCCTAGAGGGCAAGAACTGCCTCTTCAGGTGCGAGCGGCGTACTAGCTGGAGCCCATATGTTGCAGAGAGGGCTACATCTACAAGGGAATGTTTGCCAACTCTTAGCAGCTGCTGCTGCTTGTAACTAGAGACCTTATATTCCCAGTAAAATTTTGCGTTTTGTACGAATAATACATTTTATTAGAAAATGCTTTCTTTTTTCCAGTGTTCCCTTCAGAAACTTAGCAGCCAAACAGCATCGAAACGAAAATTCTTTCAGCAGGATAAAAATACTGATTCCTGCTCGGAGAATAAAGGTGACTTTAACGAAATACAGAAAGAAGCATACCGTTGAGGAAGAAAATTAAAGACAGAACACAAAGTGTGCCACCTTTAACCGACGGTGAGAAAACCACCCAGTATCCAATTTGCAGCATTTGACACGCAAACAGTCTTGAAGAAAGCAAATCTGTCGCCACATCTCCAATTTCCGAATCCGGCAAATCTTTCTTGAGTAGATGAGAGACGTGGGTGTGTCAGGCCCAGTGATGGCCTGACACACCCAAAAAAGTTTGCACTTCAGAAGGTATCATCCCATTGTTGATGCAAAACACACAAGTATCTTGCATGGCACTTAAAAGAGGCAATATGCGCAACTAGCAGCAATGGCTCCGTATTAGAAAAACAGCTGACCTTAAACTGCTCCTGCTGACTACGCAAGCTCTCCACGTCAGCAGCCACGGGCCGGAAGGTGTGCTCCTCTCCCAAGGCGCTTTCAACACGCCTCTGAGTTGTGTGTAGGTCCTCATAGAACTTCTCCAGTTTGGCCAGCATGGCCTCCAGGGAGCTGTGGCGGCCACGCGCCCGATCCTCCAGTCTGTTGAGCTGCCTACGCAGCGTCTCCACCTGACAAAGTAAACACCTCCATTGTCACGCTGCTCTCCAGCGTGCTTGTAGGCCAGCTGGCCCTACAACCTTAACAATTAGGTGGTTCCGATTTTAGCAGTACTCTTGGTTAATGAGGCACAATTATTTACACTAAAAAGCTAAGTCTCTGCAATGTAACAATGATGTATTGTAAAATTATATTAAAAATGTATTGTACAGTATAGACTGCTTATAACGCAAGTCACGGGAGTCGCGAATATCCGCACCATAAGTGGTACTGCACTATAACCAAAACAACCTTATTCAAGAGCCACACTTGCGCAAAGCGTGTTGTGCATACAGCTTTGCATGTCCGAGAATCGAAACATGCGATGCTTGCTTGCCTAACATTTAAATTTCTGAATGTTAATAGAATTTAACGTCCAAAAACATGCGTTGCCAATAAAATGAACACGAAAATGGGGAGAGTAGGTGTCTAACAAATGAAAGCACCATCGCGGACATTCGCCGACTACCAGATCGCCTCAATTATGCGCATTACACAGAAACTGTGTCGAATCATGTCCAGAACTTGACGCATTGAAAGACACCAACCATTCCATTTCACAGGCGCACACCCTATTTAAGACATCACATCCGAATCGCGAACCACTATTGGAGCACTATACGTGCCACCCTCGTTTTCATTAACGATATGTCTCCCTTCTCGTCAAGTGCGACCGCCGCAAAGAGTTTCGTTGATTCGGTACCAAAGAGCAACTTAGATGCACGCGTCCGTTACCGATCCAAGCACAACCAACGCACGCTGATTAGGCCTAGCTTGCCGTTTGGTATGTTGTCGCGGAAAGCTTGTCCAAAACATGAGGATTCGTCGTCAAAAAGATCGCACTAGCAGTGAACCAAGAGCTGCGTGCATGATATGAAGTTTGTGTTCCCGGCGGAGAGATCAGCAACACGGTCGACAACTTTCCACGCTTACGTACGACAGCGCATTGGCAGCGCAAGTGAAAGCTCACGTCATAAAACTGTAATAGGTTTTCAATATACAGACGAGGAAGCAAACGCGATATTTGTTGCAAGCGCGATAACGACGACGTCTTTCCAGACAGGAAACTTAAGTGCGTGTAGTTTATAAGGACAGGATCACACGTGCCACGTTGAGCAGTTTGCAACCGAAGCTGGGCAAGCTACGTAGTGCGCTGTAGCCGCGTATGTGCTAGTGCAAAGGCTTATTGGTCACCGAGGCAACCGTCCTCTACCCTTACTCGGTGAGGCTACACAATGCTTGCGGTCATTTTTTAATTTTCTTTTTCTTCTCTCCGCCCTTCGTAAACTCAGTCTCCCCTCCTCCTCCATAACGACCTCATCTTCGCTTCCCAGTGGCGCTCCAGCGCAACTCGCTACCGTGTTTGTCACAATACCCAGCAGCCGCATTATAACCGATCTTTATTCTTGGGGGACTGCACAATAAACGGTATGCGTATACATGGGATTCTATGGGAGGGTAAACAGGAGTAGAAAAAGACCGCATTATAAGCGGTTCTGCACTATAAGCGATTACGTTATAAGTGGTCTGCTCTGTATACAGGTGCAAATTGACATTTCAAACATCTTTGAAAACTGAGACAGCATTACAGGAGTGAAATATGATGTGATGTGCAATGACAACAGATATTAGACACCAAAAAAGGCCATTAAGTGTTGCAAATAGAAAAGATGTTCTTCAGCCTAAACAAATAAGCCAAGGGAAGCCCCTATGCAACATCGCAATGCTTCCTTAAAATGTTCTGCTATGCTGTGCTCACCTGTGTTCGGGCACCCTTGGCATCCTGAGTGTATCCCTGAGAAATGAGCTCCTGGCATTCTTGCTCTGCCTTGTCGACCTCACGAGCAGCAGATGAGAGACGTTCTTGGAAACTCTGCAAAGCAAAGATGCAATCTCCGTTACCAAACTGCAATCACAGGGGCCAGCAAGCTCACCTTCACTTGATCGATTTGGCTTCGAACCGTCTTTATGTCTCGTCCGATAGGGCCCATGCTCTCCAACTCTTCTTCTAAGTTGCTCAAGTCTTGTTGGGCAGTCTTTACCTTGGCCTATAGCGTAGGTGAAAAAGGGAAATATACAGAAAAAGGGTAAGACTTGCACAGGCTGAAATGTCCTGCCCCTGCAACATTGACTAAACACTGCCCTTGGTCAGCCAGAAACAACATCTGTTCTTAATGTTAGGACTACTGCAAGCAGTACTACTGTTCAGGTTTCAAATAATTATTTTTCATTACATGTTTACCATTTCAAAGCACAAAAGATGGCACAAATGAGCTGCAATGAAAAGCTTGCTTCCATCATTTTGTGCTCTTAAATCTGAAACCCAACAAATTACAGGTACGTCCTCTATTCTTAACACAGAATGTGCACCATTTACTCACATGGTACTGGGCCACTACCGTTCCTGCTTCTTCAAGCTGTCCACAGCGGTCCTGCAGGTCGTGTGCCAGTTGCTGGTGCCGACGAACCAGTGCATCAAGCTGGCTGCGGATGTGTGAAGTGTCACAATCTGGCGAGGCCGAGGCCAACCATGTGTCGGTGAATGCACGCAGTCGATCCAGGCCACGGCGCAGCTCATCAGCTTCGCGTGCCATGCCCTGCAGGCGGTCGAGGAGGCGAGGGTTGCGTGCCGCCTCACCCAGAGCATCGTGGGACGCGAGTTTGTCCTCGAGTCGCTGCAGGCCGTGGCCCAACTCGCCAGCCTTCTCCTGGAACTCGCACAGCTTGCTTGAAACCTCGTCCAACTGACGGCTTCTCTCGGTCACACCTGCACCAGTTGCAGGGACAACTAAGGGCCAATCACATCCCCTTTCCCACAGAAGCTAAGGCAAAAAATGATAGGAGTCCCTGTTTAAGATATGTAACACTGTTTCGGTTTTATATCTGCTTGTACCATAGAGGCATTCTTCACAAGAGGTGATAAATGTTCATTGTTCTATGCATTTGCTGTACCCGAAGATCTGTCAAGATGAATGCTGCAACTGAAGAGGTCACTACTATTACCATAAGGGTAAAGCACACGTTTGCTGGTTAGTGAAGTACCGTATTTACTCGATTCTACCGCGCCCTCGATTGTAACGCGCACCCGATTTCCACAGCGAAAAAAAAAAAAAAAAACGCAAGACATCGATTGCAACGCGCACCCATTTTTCTCGCTGGCCCGCATGATCACACCACTCGAAAAAACGACTCCTTTCGGGAGCGTCTTCCATTTAAATATGAGGTACGGGTGAAGCTTGTGCCCATCTGACGTGTAACAGAGCATTGCGGTCACTGTAGTTTTACCGTGGACCGATGTAAGCACGCGAACTTGCTTCGCCCCCTTCTCGACGGTTGTGGTGCCAGGCATGTCGAAGTAAAGAGGCGTCTGATCGGCATTCCCGATTTGCCCAAGCAGGTAGCCGTTGTTGCGCCGCAAGTTAAGGACGAACCTCTGAAAACTGTGAAGCTTTTCATCGTACTTTTCCGCAAAAGTTTTCGCATATGCATGTTCCCCTTTGGAGGGAAGAGCCTTTCCTCTTCATATAGTTAATTAGCCAGCACCTGCTCGCTTTAAACAGGCTCCGCATTAGACTTTTTTGTAAGAGTAATTGCATAGCCCGCACTTGGAGCAGTTCTGTCGTCACGGGCCGCTGTGCCGCTCGCTGCTCAAGCGCATACTCCCCGAGCAGCTCTTTAATTTGCGGAAACCGACCCTGCTGTGGTCCACTGAAACCTTTGCGTGAAGCTTTGCTGTCGACAATCTTCTGCTTTTGTTTCCGCCGGTCCCGCACGCACGTTTCGAGAACTCCGAACGACCGCGATGCGGCCCGATTTCCGTCCGTTTCTGCACAACGTGATGACTTTTCTTTTAAAAGCGGCATCATGGTGCACTCGAGTTTTTGGAGTCGGCCCTTCCACGCCGTCGATGCTAATGCACTACTAGATGACGAACTCCTCAGCACACGTACGAAGTGCCGCACATGGGAAACACATAGGCAGGAATGGCCAACGCGCCATGCCGACGCACATAGGGGGCGGCCATTTTGGATTTGCCGATGGCAATAGATTTACCGTAATTTTTTCGTTCGTACTCGATTCTAACGCGCATGCGATTTATGAACTCGCTTAACCGAAAAAAAGGTGCGCGTTAGATTCGAGTAATTACGGTAGTTTGAATAATCTATTGACATGTGCTAGGGTAGAAATAATGAATGCTTGAGTCTATAGAAAGGTATACATGCACTGACTGCGAAATTGAAGACTAGATGGATATAACCAGTTAAATAACAATGTCGACTATAGCAGGCTATGAAGCTGTATTGCACCATGAGACAGATTTCTTTTCTTTTTAAACAACATCTGTCAACTACACTGACAGTAAGTTCATTTGAAATGTAGACCGTGCTGAAGAAAAAAGAATCATATCAGCTATTTTAAATCAAACAAATGCCCACAACACAGCGACAAAAAAAGGGTGCTTGCAAAAGATTTCAAGAATTCCCTAGCTTACAAGGCAATAAAATAGGCTTGCTCACCGTTGTTCAGTTTCTCCCAGCGGGTGCGAAGCATGTCCAAGTCCTTTTTGACGCCCTCCTTGTCAACGTCGCAGCCCGCAAGGAATGTTTCACCCAGGTTGCGTACACTGTCATACTCTTGGCTGTGCCTTGACAAATCATTTTTGAAGGCCTGAAAGAGGTTGATGGCATGAGCCACCCAAACCACACTTTCCCTCATCTACACTGCATGTACTACCAGAAACAGAAAAAAATAAAGGTCACTCACTACAGTTGAGTTATACAGTGCAGTAGAAAATGTAGCAGAATGTAATGACAAAAGTACTTGGCCAATGTATACAAATGAGAACTAAGACTGCTAATGAACTCAATTTGTGCTAGAACCGCATGAACCCTGCAAGCTTTGAGAAGTATTAATCAAGGCTTATCTTAATAATAAACCACAGGTTCAACACCAAGCAAGATTTATTTGCAGACACTAAAGCCACCGCAACGGTCTTTGCGTGGATGCACTTGATGTAATGCAGGGGTGCAACAACCAAAATAGAATTTGAAGCAATTTTTGGAGCAGCAAAATGCTACTTTTTGGAGCGCTAAAATCCAAATTTAGAGCAAGCTATGGGAAAAAAATTTTCTTATGAAAGACCAAATTTTATGCAGTATAAAAAGAAGGCTTACATTTAAAGAAATATATGTACAAAACATTCAACCCACCTTAATGGTACATAGTGAATATGAGCACTGCTATTTCAAAAAAAGTAGAATTTTAAATTACTGCACTGAGTAAACAATGAAGTCCAGATTAGCATTTGTCGTGCCTGCAGAATTTTTTTACAGACCCTTTGAACTCAAATGTGGCTCTGCCAAGCTGATGACCTTGAAATTCAGGAGATTCGTAAAACAAAGGAGTGGAGATGGCAAAAGAAAAACTGTTGCACAAGATTTTCTTTTTTTTGGGGGGGGGGCACAGAAGTGTTGTTCGCTTCTCCAAATGATTGCCGACAACTCTTTTAGATGCCACCGGCGCATAAATGCATAAGTAATTAAAAAAAACTCAAGGCCTGCTCAGAAGGCGCAGCACAATCACAGGGAAAGCTAGAAGAGTGGCCTTTCAGAGCCTTTTCAAAAGACTCATTGGCTAACTGCTGCAAGCACACTTGCTTGATATGCACTAGGGCATTAATAATAAAATTTTTTGGGGTGGTAGGCCGGCATTCGCTATGCTATTTTTCGACATTTTTCTGAGAAGCGTGGTATCCGCTAAACACTTGCAAGGAATTTTGTGCCAATTGTTCATGCAGTGGCTGACGACGATGAGGAATTATGGCTGAAGTGGGTATGCGCAAAAGTTAATAGAGGAACAAGGACGAGCTCCTGTAATGGGTTGTAGCATTGGATGGCCTTTGTTACGCTATTTGCATTGTGCGACCGCTGGTTGTTCTTTCACTGTTATGAAACGCTTTATAAGTCATATTAACACGATTGCTTTCCCGACATCAAGCCTGCCTAAGGCAAGTTTGCCAACAAGTCACAAGCACCAGGGTACCTCAGTGGTAGAATACTGGGCTAGCACCCAGCGAACCCGGGTTTCGAGCCCCACTGTGTCTTTGGTGCTAGGTTTTTTTGTTTTTCTAATTTCGCGCGATATGGTTACAGACACTGGCGGCAGCAGCGGTGGCAGCGGACAACTGCGTGTGACCTGAATTGTGATCTCATAACAGCTTTCGCTGTAAAAATGTGCTGCATTCCGTGATTAGTGCTAACAGCCCCTACCAAATTACAAGACAAGACTTTTTTTTTTCGCGGGACACCAGTGTACTGCGGTGAAGGTGGCTTAAGCAGCGCTTTGCACGGGTTAGAACAAGGCCAAGAAATTTTCGGACTGCTACACAACCGCCCACCCCACTTTTTTTTTCCCCTTGACGATGGGGTTAGGTTCAGGGCGCCCAAATTTTTGGCTTGCTTGCAAGGCGTGTTCGACCGGTAAAGTAACAACGGTGCTAGCCCGTTGGCAAGGCGATGGACATCTATCACCGAGGACAACGCAACATCAAGCCAAAAAAAAAAAAAATTATTTATGTGTCATAGCTATGGCAACAAACGTGGTGGTTGGCAATGACGGCGTTCGCAAAATGCCGACCTTGTTCGCACGCGAGATCATTTTTAGGCTGGTTGGGAATTTTGGAGCAGTGTGGTGCAATTTCAGCAAATTTCGTGATTTTGACGCAGCTCAGCACAAAGAAAGGGAATTGTATCAAATTAGCGCAATTGGCGTAGCTGTTGCACCCCTGCGTAATGATGAAGTGCCTTCTAAACCTGAGGATATTACTGGTCGTCATAAACCTTGGGCTGAAGGCCATTGAACATGGAATCGTCCGCATTTGCCTTCTGACAAAACAAAAGTTAACCATCCATCCCAGTCTTTGGCACATGGAAGGCCGGATGCGTCTTGGTGGCTTTCAGTTGCTAGTGCTCAGTCACCAGTAGTAAACACAAAACTCAACTCCAAAGTGCCTGCTGATGGCGATGCTGCCGTTGTTTAGTGCAGGATCAATCACTTTCAACTTGAAAGCAGGCGCGTAGCTTCCATATCACCTTGTAGCGTAACCACAGAACAGATGCAACAATGTAAGCTACACGGACTAGCACGCCACAACGCATACGTTTCACTTTTACTTGATTTAGCTAAGATTGAAGCTCCATGCGTTGATAGTATGCATCATGTTCAAGAGATTACATTAGGCTGTCGCTTGGTATCATCATGAAGAAGCGAACAACATTAATAATGCGATTTTCGGGAATGCAATAATTACTCGTGGAATAAAAAAATCCTATTTTTGTTGTGCAATGTGGGGGGGGGGGAAATTATGACAGTATAAGGATTACGTGAGTAAATACAGTAGATAAGAAGAGAAAACAAGGAAAAAATTTTTTTCAATGTTTGTAGCAGTACATCAACACACTTCCGAGCAGAGGCAGTGAAGAAGCAGTCGTCACCTGCAGCTCCTTGGCCTGTCTCTCGACTTCCGCACGCTGATAGTTGACCAAGGTCAGAGTAGACAAGCGGCCCTCAGCCGACTGCAGCCAAGGCCCGAACTTGTTGAAGGCTGCATTGAACTTCTTGCAATTCTCAAACGCCCTCTGCAGTCGTGTGTGTCTGTCCGGATGGAAAGAAAAGAGTCACAAGGCAGCTACTTCCATGCAATAAACGAAACAAGGGGAATTTTAAGGGCTTGTTTTTCTTTGTTTTTGACATGGCACTAATTAGAACACACAGACAAGAAAGCAATGGAAAGCATAGGGCATGTTTGCAGTAACTGTCATATGAATGTGAAGAAACTAGGATTGTGTAAATAGTGAATTTTCGGTTCGAAGCAAATTCGAAGGCAATAGCGATTTTGGTCAAATAATTTCTAACTCAATTCGTATAGTATATATATTGCATATTACGAAGAAAAAGGGGCATATTTGTCATGACCAAACTAACCAAGGCCTGTGCAAATTCCATTTTCTTTTTTGCATCCAGGGAAGTGAAACAACTATAAATAGTAGCAGGATCTGACTTTTGTTACAATGCGAGTAATAGCCTGTGAAATATGTTAACATTTTGAAATTTCCTATACATCAAACAAATAAGTCTGTACAACAAGCTTTTAAGCTAAAAAATAAAAAAATTGATGTGAGGGTAATACAATTAAACCCCTTTATAGGAGGCATGCTCTGGGCAGCAATTCTTGTCTTCTATATGAGATGTCTCTTGTAAGTAGCGTACCTCCTAGGCATTTCCTTATCAACCCGTATTTTACTGTAGGCACACTGGTTTCTCTTATACCCATTTGTCTCTTATAGAGGGATTTGACTATCGAACCCCTTTATAAGAGACACTGATATGAGAGACAAATGGGTATAAGAGAAACCAGTGTGCCTACAGTAAAATACGGGTTGATAAGGAAATGCATACACGGTACCCTGCTTATAAGAGACATCTCATATGAAAGACAAGAACTGATACCCAGAGCATGCCTACCATAAACGAGTTTAACTGTACCTGCAAACTTCTTAATCTCATCTGCCCACCTAATTTTCCGTCTCTCCGTAAGGCATTTGCCTTCTCTTGGAATCCAGTCAGTTACCCTCAAATCATCGGTTATCCTGCCTATGCGCTAGCTATAGCTTGAGGCATCCAGTTTGCCAGAACGAGACCTTTGTTATGAATGGGTCCGTAATATATATAAATAAATTTAAAAAATGGGGGACCCTTAGGCTTAAGAGTTGAATGCGACAGCGATATTCTGTTACTAGTGCGTACTTCAAACAATTAGTGTATGAAATTTTTCGAACTTACTATGCACCCACCACGTGGACTTAAGGGTGCAGTAACGTGTGTGGCTAGAGTGTGACTGGCTTTAATTCATGAAGTCATTATAATAATTTCATATTTTGCCACTTGATGGCAATGTACACGTGTACTACGCATTATTACGGCGATATTTCATGTTGTATTGTGAAGCATGTATAAAGGACGTGTATACAGCAACACCTCGTTAACTCAAACTCGCATATCTCGAAAAATTGGCCATGTCGAAATTTTTCATGGCACCGAACCTTCTCCGTTACGTCCCATGGATTTTTTCCCTTTATCTCGAAGTATTTCTGGATCGGATTGCGGATATCTCACAATCTTGAGTGGGAGTGGACCAAAAATTCCGCCACCAGGCCATTACACAAGATTTCCCCGATGCTGCAATGGCTGAAATCCATCAAATTTTAACATTTTATTTCTTATTTAGCTGCACCTGTCGTTACGTCGATACTTTCCACGAACATAATGTCTGAGCTTAGCAGCATATCAACTTTGTCGAGCAACCCTGTGGCAGGTTATGCTACTCTTACGCAGCAGGCATCGCTCTTTGCCCCACGCTTGGCATAGTTGCGTCGTTTGATGGTGTGATTTCCGTTCAGTTTAATCTGCGCAATGCACACGGTACGGATTTACCGGCGACTTTAAGGAGTGGCGGCTTAGTGTGAGCGTGGCTAGCATGGCGTAGCAAAAGCAGTGCAAGTCGCTAACGCTAGAAAGGAAGGTTGCCCTAATTAAGGAAGTGGAAAAAGGAGGCCGAACAAAATAAACCATCGCGTAAGAGTTTGGCATCACTTTGTCTACGCTTTCAACAGTGCTAAAGAACAAGCAGAAGGTACTCAATGGACATCATAGCTTCTCCAGCCAGCGAAAGCGGCGTTGATGGTGTGGCTGCGAAATGCCAGAGCAGCCAACATTCCCGTCACCACAGCATTGATTAAGTGCAGCGGCGGGGAAAATCGTCTGATGCGATGCGTGAAGCAGCTGGAGGACGCCTTCCTAGTCCCAAGCACGACCGCAAAGCAGACAAGCACTAGGCAGTTTTTCTCCGCTAAATAAAATGGCAGTGCTGGAAAATCCAGCCGGTTAACGCCTTTTGTGTGATATTTTTTTTCTCTTGTAAACTTTCACGAGAAGAAACGTTAGAAACTACTGCTGAAGAGCCGATAAGTGATTTTGCTAAAAAGCGGTCGATTTTTCCCCGCGTTTTGCGCAACTTTGCTTATCTCGAAATTTTCCTTGGTTTTTACAACTTAACGAGGTATTACTGTATATATTTACACAATATTTATAAAGCATGAAAGTAACTTTAACTGCATTTCCAAGCAGAGGAAGTTATTTTCACTGTATTCACAAGCAGAGACATGGCTGTGTGGTAGAACACCCGCTTGTCACGCAAACAACCCGGGTTCCATTCCCACTCAGACGCAAAATTTTTAATCATTCATTTTATTGGGATATTTCTCAATTTTTTTTTTCTCGGTCACACAAAGATGCTTGATTTTTGAGCCGCGCGAAGATGATTTTTCGCTCACAACCAACGACGCTGACATCAAACGCTAAAATTTCTGCCAAACGAGCTCACGTTAATACCGACAAGCAGGTAAGAGTGTGCACCTGTCGGTGGCCTCCTTGCGGAGCTGGTCCCAGCCGCGGCGCAGGCCGTCCAGACGAGTTCGCAGCTGCTGGGCTTCCTGCTTGCGGCTCATGCGGGTCACCATGTCAGCCCCCTTGCTCAGCACCAGGTGCACCTCATGCTCTTTGTCGAGTAGGCTCTTGTACGCCGGCTGCACGACACAACCAACCGAAGCAACTGCATTCTTGCTTCTACCATTGCGCTGCACATCAAGCCTCAATAGAAAAGAGCCTCACTTTGTCGTTATCGCGTTTGCAACACCATCGCGACACCATCGCATGTCGTTATCGCGTTCGCTTCCTCCACCGTATATTGAAAACCTATTACGGCTTTACGACGTAAGCTTTCCTTTTTGCTGCCAGTGCACTGTCATACGCAAGCGTGGCGAATTGTTGACCGTCGTTGCTGATCTCCTGGCCGCAAACGCGAACTTCGTATCACGCATGCGGTTTTCGGTTCACTGCTAGTGTGATCTTTATGATGCCGAATTCTCATGTTTTGGACAAGCTTTCCGCGACAACATACCTAACGGCAAGCTAGGTCTAATCGGCGTTGAATGCGCTTCGACCGATGGCGGACATGTGAATGTCAGTTGCGGTTTGGTACGTAATCAACAAAACTTTTTGCGGTGGCCGCACTTGACGGGAAGGGATACATATCGTTAATGAAAACGAGGACGGTACCTGTAGCACTCAAATATTAATTCATGATTCGATTGCGATGTCTTAAATCGGGTGCGCACTCATGAAATAGAATGGCTGGCGTCTTTCAACGTGTCAAATTCCAGACGCGATTCGACATAGTTTGTATGTAATGTGTATGATCGAGCTGGTCTAGTAGCCGGTGAATTTCGCGATGGTGCTTTCATTTGTTAAGCATCCTCCCCCCCTCCCCCCACCCTTTCCGGTTCATTTCATGGGCAATGCGTGTCTTTGGACGTTAAATTCTTTTAACATTCAAAAATTTAAATGTTAGCAAGCACGCATCGCACATTTCGATTTTCAGACACGAGAAGCTGCATGTTCAACACGTTTTCCGCAAGTGCAGCCCTTAAAAAAATTTGTTTTGGTTATGGTGCGGTACCACTTATAGTGCGGACATTCGCGACTCCCGCGACTTACGTTTTAAGCGGTCTATACTGAAATTATATGTCAGGCTTCTCAAGGCAAGAATAGATCCTATAAACCCACTTGAACCAAAATAATGGTATGCTAACATTGTTGAGCAATATCCCAGTGTGAAATCAACGAAGAATAGAAACACTGAGGGCCTGTTTCTTTGTTTTACAGTACCTTATGCTGGTTTTCATTTAGCATCACATCAAGTCACTCTTGAATGCTAAACGTACCAAGGCTCTTGTTGGAATAGGTTTATAACATCTATCCTTGTTTAACTGCATACAGTTGCAATTCCAAACTATTTTGATGTGCAGAATTACTTGACTCAGCTTCAAAGAAAATCTTGCCCCAAAAATGCACATGAAATGCTTGATATTTCAAAAACTACATAGTGAACACAAAAACTGCGAAAAACTGCAAACACCAATATACATGAACTCAGTTTTGTCAATATTTATCCACAGTTTATAAAAAGATGTCAAGAGCCATGTACCCTTTTAATAGAACTCTCAATATGACAAAGCTTTTGCTGCAAATATGGGTCTAATTTACTTTAGTTCGAATTTTCTTAGGAGCATGTAGGAATTTGATGTAGTGTGTGGGTGTGCAACATGCTCAAGTGCGTAGCATAAAGAAGTAACAGGAAAGCGCTTGTCAAATCTAGCTGACCGTGTCTTTGCTGTTGCCACATCTCAAGAAACCCAAGCAAGGACTGCGGTAGACTTCACAGTAATCACGAACAATGTCACATAAATATTATGCATGGAAGTGACGTACCTCGAACTCAGTGACCTGCTTGTGAAGAATGTCTGTGTCGGCAGAGATCTTCAGGTCGGGAGCAAGGCTCATTTGAACGCCACGAAGCCAGTCCTGAATGCTGTCACAGTTCGAAAAGAAGCCTCGGTCCTCCTTCAATGATGACTCCAATTCAGCTTTGCGGTTGTCTGAGAACAATTCATGAATGAACATCAGCTCTGAATGCAAAAAATGGGGATCATAATGTCATTACATACAAAAGAATTATAATTACTCGATTCTAAGTGGATCATGGAAAACCATTGTATAATCGAAAAACTAAAGTTATAGGCAGTGACACTTGGTGTTGCAAAACAACAACAAAAAAAGGCACATGTTGCTTGTGCCCATACTCACTTAAACACCACTTCAAGGTTCTTACATGTTTTAAAAAAAGTGCATATGTAAAAAGCTCCGAGCTAAATTACAGTCGAATCTCATTAATATGAGCTTAAAGGGGCCCGAAAATTAGTTCGAATTAAAAGAAGTTCAAATTAATGAAAGCTAAATAAACGGAGGGCTCTGCATGCAGTGGTGCGTGTGCGTTGAGCTAACACACGAGGGGGAAGTTTCAGAAGACTTACATTTATTCACAAATCACAGGACATCCGTAATTGAAGTAATCGGTGGTGAGCATCTGCACACGTTTTCCTTGCAGCGAAACAATTTCGCACGCAGGTTCCAAAGCATTTCTACTTCGGCTTCAGTATTCTCTTGGCAAGAGAAGTTGCGCGCGGAAATGTCCAGCGCCGACACTTTCTAAAGACGACGACAAGAACAACTGCGTAGCGGAGCTTCCCGCTCTCCGCTATGCAGTCGCAGCACGGCCAGTACGTGACGAGAAAAGAGGAACATCTCCACGCGGAGACAAGCAAATCGGCATTTGAGAGAAAACCAACACTCCACGGCAGCTTTTTTTTTTTTTTGCTCTCTTCACGCGCGTCGTTGAAAGAAGAAAAGCCACGTGGCAGGGAAGGAAAAGAGGGAAGCCTGGCACCGCGTGTGAAAGAGACCCCCCCCCCCCCCCCCCCCCCCGCCTCAAGGCGCAGAGCCATGCTCCCACAAGAGGCAAGGGCTGCAGAAGATAGTGCCTTTTTCTTTCCTTCAACCCCACATTCATTCAACCCAGCGACAGCTTTCTTTCTTTTTTTTTTTCACTCAACCCAGGGACAGCTTTTTTTTTCCCCCTTTCTGTTGTCGCGTGCGGTGTTGGAAGAAGGGTCTTTACATGGCAGGGACGGAAAAGGGAGAATCGTGACATGGGTGCGTCGCAGATCGGCATTTGAGAGAGCGCAAACATTCCACCGCAGCCTTTTCTTTCCTTTTCATTTCCTTCGCGGGCAGCGTTGAAGTATAGCAGGTGCCGCGGCGGGATTGGGCGGGGTGCTGGAAGCATTTTCAGAGCGCGTTATGTTCAAATTAACTGTCGGAAGTACTTGGGCATTCGAATTACCGGGCATTTTCGCCCATTGGAATACACATAGCTTTGACGGGACCTCATTGTGAGTTCGAATTGACCAGAAGTTCGAATTAGGCGTGTTCGAATTAAGCGTGTTTGAATTAATGAGATTCAACTGTATTTATATTTATGTTCATTCGCTAATTAACTACATAAGTATGCTAAAGAGCCAGAACAGTGCTTTGGCTGCTTGAATATGTTCAAATTAGGCCTGTGCAAATATTTGAACGTCTATTACAGTACTAGAACTCACTTCAACATGAATTTAAAATTTTAAAATTTAAGAAACTTCTATGCAATTTCAATGTAATAGACGTATTTTACTGTATGTAACACACCTAAAGAGGCATTTTCATCACAGCAAAGTGCTGCTATGCCGCAAAATCATCAATTCAAGTAAAAAAACATACTGCCCCGAAGTGAAACTTTCATGTTAAATGCACATATTACTTGCACCCAAATTGTTTATTTTCTTTCCTTTATTTTGAAATTTAAAAGTATATAATGTGGGCTTATATAGGCTGAGTATGGCAAATTTTAAGATCCAACATTATTTCACACTTACAGTTTACATTAAAATTCTGCTACTACTCACATGCGCTTCAAAATTTTTCAAGAACACGAGTTACGATTCGCTTTGACTGGTTCAAGCCAAAATAAGCGACATTCGCATGAGCCTAGTTCAATTGGCAAGTGACGAGCAGTACTGTGCAAACAAAACCTAGCCAAATGTACGCATATCCAGTAATGAATTGACTCACTGATCTTGCGATTGAGGCCATTGTAGAGCTTCTGTGCACTGCCCAAGCGTGCCCTGACCTCAGAGCGTGAGGCTGCATCAGAGAGCAGCTCACAGAGGTTCTCGGCTCTGGCTTCGGCTTCAGCCAGTGGTGGTCGCTGGGCTTCGAGGCGTTCCTCCAGGGCTGCCAGGCGACGAAGCTGGGCCTCACAGTCTCCAGCCTCCGAGAGACGCTCGAAATCATCGCCAACACCCTGCAGGCATTGACGAAAAAAAAAAAGAAAGCACCACTTATGGTATCCAATTCAAGAAGTTATTGACATTTGCCTCAAAATCGCCACGAAAAATAATGGGTGTGCAAACAATTTCCAGTATGACTTAGCAGAATTGACTGTTGGGTGAGTTGGTGTTCCATCATAAAGAAAACTGAGCAAAAATTTTGGACAAAGGGTCCTGTTCTTGTCTCCCTTCGTCCAGTTTCTCAAGCAGTTTTCTTGATAATTCCAGTATGACTTGCACACAAATAAGGTGATAAACTGAGGCATTCTTTTAACAACTTTGTTTGAATGAAGGGACTGCCCATGTTTCTACCTGAAATAAACTATTACACAAATACTATTCTATAATAATTGTAGAAGCTGTTCATTTACAAACTTGTACATTTGATTCATTGACTTGCTTCTAGCACTGTTTGGTTCATATTTGACTGAGGGTCAAATATTGCTTTTAGCACATCCCCACCTGAGACCAAAACTCCCCAGTATACCATGCAACATTTCGTTTCAAACTTCTGAACCATAGTACAGTAAAGCTTACTCAAACCTCAAGTTAATAACCCTAATTGAGACAACATAACTATTTTCGTAATCATTGCACCCACTACAATCTTTATATCCCTTTCCACCTACACGCTAACTTCAATACCACGAAGCCAGGTATAAAGAAATAACGGTTATAACGAAGTGAACTTTTAAAGGAATTTACGGATATAACAAACTTTTTTTTCGTGTAAGATGCAACTTTGTTATAATGAGGTTTGAGTGCATAGCCTATAAAACAAGCTGGACACAATCCCACCACAATCACGACAAGGTGCGGCCTGTTGCCTCATGTCGCGTCAATGGGGGAGGGCATCTTGGCAGAGTTGACAGTTTTAGCCGCTTTTTTGGTGAAGCCACAGACACTCCACACATCAAAGCGGATGACACTTCCTGTTTCAATGTGGTTGCGTGAATATTTCTGCCTGTTCGAGTGCCTTTTTGTGCGCTTTCTCATGCTTTTTTTTTCTGTGTGTGTGATCTTGTGTGGCCGTAGCTTGCCTCATGTTTCCTGTGCTAGAGCACAATTCTTTGGTGCGCACATCTGTGGCAGACGGTTTTTTAGAAATGCGATGCCGCGAAGCTGTTGTGTGCTGCTGAGCAGCTCGAACACGAAAAAAGACGCTACTTTGAAGTACAATGTATTCCCCTGCGATCTAGAGTGTTTAAGAGCATATCGTGATGCGCATTATTCGGAACAGGGCACTTTTGTCACAAACAAGTGCTGAATCAGACATGCATTGCCGCCTCCAGATGACAGCATCAAATCACCGTGCCAAGCATTTACTTCGTGGGCGTGCGCAACGAAAAAAAAAAAAACAAGCATAAAAAGGTGCCCAGGGCGTGCCCTTAACCTCTACACACGCGACAGCCAACCAGCACAGATCTGGAGAATTCGAGGCATCCGAGCAAGGCCTCTTTTTTGGGGCAACCCGTCTTCACAGACGAACCGGCAAGACGAAACACTTTCCCCTGGCTGCCAGTGTGGTATGCGTGGTATGCGCCATACGCAATTTCGCGAAACCGAGAAGGATCCAAACTAGACGTGATGGAGGGTAGCATGGGTGGTGAACTCGACCAAGAAGTTGTGATGTTTGAGCGGTTTGAGTGAGTCATGTAGTGCAGTCAGCCGATCTTGAAGAATCGAGTTCTGAGGCCACTGGAGTACTTTGTTGAGAGGGTCGCCAGGATGACGTCCAGCACTGGAATTCGTTACAGTGTTTCCTTGAAAGAAATATTCGAGATGCATTCAAAGAATCGTGGAGTACACATGTGTGCAGAATATTCAAGGCCACTAAGCATTCTTGCTCAGTTGGAAGTGCGTGAGATTGCATTTGCAGTGCAGTAAAAAGTTTGTCCCCATGGCCTCCTCAGTGATGTTGTGAGTTGTTTTTGATACCTGCCGATTGTGCAAGTTTGGGTGATGCCTTTACAGAGAATACATATTTTGTTTGTGTTGTAAACTCTTGGTTTTAACTCTGTCTTTGGAACACAACCGGTGTTCTTGTGGCACTATAAGGACCTGCATGTAAATTGAGCATGCTTTCGCAATGCGTTTCAATTGGCCGAAAAATATTCCCTTGGGATCTCCCCGGTGATTGCCTCCCCATGAACGGAATGAGTGCCCCTTTTAATTTCAGGTGAATCAAACGAGCAGCATTCATGGAGAGTATTGAGGTCTATACTTCACGAAAGATTGACCCTCTCAGAGCAAACTGTTTACATATGTGGTGTAATAGGTACTTGTAATAACGATCCAGAATTGAACCTGTGGTGAGCAACTACGAAACACGTTATTCACGGCCTAATGTTTTGTGTAGAAATGCACGTGAAAGCATTTCTCCTGGAAGGAGTGGTGGCGCCAGAGAAGGCGCGATATCAACTAGGCCCGTCCCGCCACTTTGGCAGCAGGCAACACGCTGCACCTTGTTTTTCATCCAGCGGTCACGCCACAACATTGCCTAAATTTTTGGCGATGAGACCGTGCATTCTCAAAATAAAGGGCCTTTTCATTTTGTCATCACTCCGTTTTGTCAACACTGCGATCAATAATGTTTCATTGCTAGTGCGGAAACACCCGAAGGAAGGCTGCTACCGGCATTGAGGTTATAGGAGTGCTAGAAACACGGATGAAGTCTACGGAACGAGTGCTTTCTCGTTCATGTTTTTTACCCTCCTACAGCCTCAATGGGACTTTAACAAGCCCGGTTGCTGACCTTGACTCAGAGGCCGTAGGATCGAATCCAGGCTACTGCGGTCGCATTTTCGGTAAGGGTAAGAATGCTTGAGGCCTGTGTACTTAAACTTAGGTGCATGTTAAACAAACCCTGGAGGTTGAAATTTCCACAGTACTCCACTACAGCGTCTGTTATTACCATATCATGACTTGGGGACATTAAACACCATCAGTTGTTACTACCGTATTTACTCGCGTAATGAACCCGCCTTTTTTCAGAAAAGTTGACGCCAATTTGGAGGGGAGGATTCATTACGCGGGAGAAGAAAGTCACAGGAGTTATACCAGAGCAAATTTCGCGTGACGGTTTTGACTGATTGATATGTGGTGTTTAACGTCCGTCCTAAAAACTGCCATATGATTATCAAAGACGCCATAGTGGAGGGATCGGGAAATGTCGACCACTTGGGGTTCTTTATTGTGCACCCAAATCTGAGCAAACGGGCCTACAGTATTTTCGCCTCCATCGAAAATGTAGCCATCACTGCATGACGGTTTTACTTGTCTTGTTCCGCAAAATACGTTGCGAATCCTTTTTGTAGCCTGAAGCTCTTCTTATTTTCTCCGGTATCAAACACGCACGGATGAACGCCAAAGTGTCGTCCAGCGGGTCGGTTCCGGCGCTCCAGCGCATGGTCAACGAACATTAGGTTTAACGTGTAGATATGGTACAACCCGAACGTGCCCTGCGCAGCAGGTGCCCAACTAAGTTCACTACGACAAAACCCGACAACAAAAACGCAGCGTCAGACGGCAGCGCACAAACGCTGCGGGTGCAGAACACGCCATCGGCGCGGTAGAGCTTTGCATGGCATCCAAGATAGCGGGTGCGTGGCACCGCAAACCCGCCGTTTCGGAGGCTATGCGCTTTGTTTTTTGCTTTGTTTTCTTGCCGCTGTGCTTGCGTGGTACTATAAGCACAGAGGTCTCCCCTGCATTCGACAGATGATGCTCTGCCTCAAAAGGCGTGACTTTGAAATTTCGACCAAGCTTTAATTTTGACCTCGTCCAAGCTTGGGCTGCTCACAACTGCTTAGCATGGTTGTTAAGCTAGGTTCTACCTTTTATTTCATCATTATTTTGAGATATAATCGCTTGATTTAATGTTCTTCCGATCACCAATGGCATTGGCTATCATACAGAAATAAAATTAATAGATGCATTAAATTTTTTTTTCAAGGACCAAGAGGGGGGGGGGGGTCATTTTGCGAGTAAATACGGTATTATTACCGACTAGCCTAGTTGTTGATTTTGTTACTCTACCTGCAAACTTTCCAAGAGGCGAGCCAGGACAGTCTGGAACTCGGCCGATGCTCCAGTGGCAGCACCCAGGGCACGCTCGCGCTCCTCCAGCCTCGACACCATCTCGGCCCAGTGCCGCTTTATGCCGTCCAGTTGTTCCCGGAGGCGTCGTGCAGTCGAGCCATCCTTGTCGTCCAGCTGGTCGAGCAGCTCCTGTGCGCATGTGGTGAGGCGGCGCAGCAGGGGCTCCTGGGAAGTCAGCTCGTCTCGCATGCACAGCACCTGCTGTGTCTGGGCAGCAACGAGGCGTGGCTCGGTCGCTATGGGGCCCAGCACTTGGAACATCTTGTCTTTTTGGATGAGCCAGTTGTGAAGAAGATCATGGGTATCCTGTCAAAGAAAGGAGGGAAAAAGTTTTTCACACGAGGCACTCTTTTCACATTCACTGCTCTATATGCAACATGTGCATCCCTTTGTGCAGACAAAGCTGTTCAATAACTCTCAATTTTCAAAAAAGCAGCTGCAGCAGTGTTCGCTTGTTAAAGGTCCTGAACCATCACTCATACTTTGCAAAAAAAAAAGAAAACACGTTCTTATTGTGGTATAGTGCAAAGAAAAAACAAGGAAACTGGAAAGAAAGATAACACATTGTGTTCCTGTTTTTTTTTTTTACGCTATCCCACAATGTGTTCATACCAACTAGTTCTGCTTTCCTTAATACACTCAAACCTCGTTACATCGAAGTTGAAGGGGAGCCACAATTACTTCGTTATATCCATTATTTCGTTATATAGATTATAACAGTTTGTGGCAATGTATGCTCAGATGGGTGCACACCTATAAGCATGCAAAGAAGGAAACTGCCTCGCGGCCCGATGTACCACTATGCGACCACGTGTGCGATGGAAAATAAACACACTCAAACCTCATTAATTCGAACACGCTTAATTCAAACTTTCGGTTAATTCAAACGCACGCTGAGGTCCCATCAAAGCTATGTGTATTCTAATGGGCAAAAACGTCCTCTAATTAGAACGTGCAAGCACTTGCGACGTTTAATTAGATTATACCACGCTCCAAAAATGCTCTCAGCCCCATCCCCAATCCCGCAGCGGCACCTCTCAACGCTGCGCGCGAAGAAGGAAAAGAAGAAAAGGAAAGAAAAGACTGTGGCGGATTGTTTGCTCTCTCTCAAATGCCGATCTGCGACGCGCCTATGCCACGCTTCTCCCTTTTCTGTCTCTGCACGTAGAGACCCTTCTCCTTTCAAGGCCGCGCGCAGAGAGGAAAAAAAAAAAATGCTGTCGCAGAGAGTCCTCCTTTCTCGGTGCAGAGGGTAGCAGCGGAGACGCAGTCATTGCCATCGTCTTTAAGGCGCAGAGAGAGAAATCACTTTGCACCGCGGCACCGCTTCTCGGTCATGTGACCCGCTGAGCACTTCCTCAATCCTCTCCACTGGCTGCGTGAGGAGAACGGCTCTCGGCCGTGCGTGGCGTGGCTGTAAGGTCGGCGAGGTAGTTTTGAAAGAGCTGTGCAGAATGAGCGTCAAATTTCGCAGAAAACGATATTAACAAACTAAGATAGTTTTTTTATGAACTATTTGATAGACTAATTTAGTTCGTTATATACATTTACCAGTCAATTTTACTTCGTTACAACGAGGTTTAAAATGCATGGTTCTCAATAGAGCTTTCAAGGGAAGTTCATTTACTTCGTTATATTCATTATTTTGTTATATCCCATTACGTTATAACGCGGTTTGAGTGTACTCCAAACATTCTACAAAAAACAAGTGCTACAGAGAGTCGATCAGCCAAATTTCATAGCCATGTGCAGCAATAGAGTTCTCAAGTGTGCTCTGTTCACACAAAGTCCAGGTCCTGTCCTCCTCACCCAGTTCAATGGGGAGGGCTCGAGCAGTATTTTGTCAAACGGCAGAGTGTTGCTAGTGGCTGACAACAGAGATAAATCAGGAGTTGGGTCTAGATCAGATCCACTACTAGCACTGTGCTAGCACTGTGCTCCATAGTGTGCTAAAATGACACAGACACAACACTAGTGTGCCCAGCAAACACAACAGAAGAGAGCAATCATATTCCATGATGCGTGCTATCGTAGCCTATTTCTCCAGTGTCATCCCTCCCCATTTAGCTTCCAGCACGCTTTTTGAGGTAAGAGAAAAGAGAAAGTGCTTGAAAGTGTACAACGAATACCAGTAACTATGCTCGTTCATGATAGACTTGCGAAATTTTTCGGTGATCGATTCGCGAGGCAATAAACTTCAATTTGGTGATTAGTTAGAAGAAAGGTTCAGGGCCCCTTCAGGATGTGACACCAATGCACTTTTTTTTGCCGCAGCACTATGTGCAAACCCACCTGGAACTCTTTCAGCAGCTGTATGAGGAGGAGGCGCGAGCGCAGGGCCCCCTGTAGCCCTTGCCACCGACTCAGCAGCTCGTCCAACTGCGCCTGAAGGGCATCAGAGCCGGGCGCTTGTGGCCTGCGCCGCAGCAGCTCCTGGGCCTGAAGACGTGCCCGGTCCATTTCAATCTGCTTCTCTTGCAGCTCTGTCTGCAGCTCGCGCAGCTGTGACAGCTGCTGTTGCGCCAGCTCCTGGCTGGCAGGCAAGTCACGGGGCACGCTACGGCTCTTCACAAATGTGAGCAAGGTGCGAAGAGCTTCGGTGCATGTGCGCAGCTCTTCGGATAATGAGTCTGCCTCCTGCTGCCGGTCTGAGAGGCGCACACCTAGCAGGTGGTAGCGGTGGTTCATCTCGGATAGCTGCTGCTGCACGGGGCTCAGGTCTGGGGGAAAAAAAAAAAAAATGTAGAGGAGTGAAGATGGGTCAGGTCACAGCACAGGACCAGCACCAGATTGAGACAGAACCAGGTGGCTAGCTGCTGCGACTGGAAAACATGAGCCTGTAGCCCTAGCCACTTTACATACACAACCTTCTGTCTAGACAAACTAAAAAAATGATTAAAAGAATGGAATATGAATGAGTATACTGATGAAGTAAGAATAGCACCATCAGCACTTAGATGTAATGCTTAACACGTTAGATGCACAAATAACAGCACAGAGAAGTAGGGCAAGGATAACGCTGAAGTGGCACAGTTAGTCGTCGTCACTGCACATGCAGATATTTCTGCTGTAAAGTGCAAATCTTCCTCGGTATCTTCAAGAAGTTCCTTGGTATTGTACCCTCACAAATCAAACAGAACACTGGTGCATCTGCTGGCACTCGTAGAGACAGACGCAGCTTCCAGCACTGGTGCCTCAGGCGAGTGGTGCCAAGCACAGTAGCAAACAAAACCTAGGCTTTTTTCCATTGCACTCACCCTCGAGGGGCCCAAACTGGTCGATCGAGCTGTGTCTACTGCTAAAACCACTGGAGGCACTGGACTGTGGACTCTGCAGTGCCCTTCCTTCAGGTGATGACTCTATTGGGGTGCATGCGGGTTAGCAGGGGAGACAGAAGAGGTTAGCTTCCAAAGGAGACAAGCACAAGTAAACCCAAGTGCCAAAACACACCATGGCATGCAAGAAATAAACGATTTTCCCAGCTCACAAAGTTTCTTGGCATAACTGCAGAAGAAAAGCTAAGTGCAAGCACATGTTATATAAGCAGTGCCACCATGTTGAAGCCATTGCATGCAGTGGACCATAATGCAGCTGAACATCATGATCACTTGGATTTGCAAGCTTGTGCACAGGTCACATTATAAAGGGCACATTATTCTAGTGACACCAACAGCAGCTGTATGACGACTTAAGCAATATGTATGCGTCACTCCCACAACCGTCTATCATTTATGCAAGCTTTAAGCTCCTTCGCCAGTGTAGGAAAGGAGAGCTGTTTGTTAGATGCAGCCAAAGAGGTTACGAATGAAAAGAAAGGCAAGGTTTGTTTCTCTCTTCTTAGAAGCAAATTACAACACTCGGCAATTTCTAACATACGGATACCAGCATAGCCGCAGTGAGACATTCCACTCTCTTTAATGAAAACCAAGAAGACTTGGCATGTTAGAGGCTGAACATGGACTGCATTGACGTTTGCAATACGCACACTCAGATATTTACAAAACAGGTGCCGTAACCCACCATGAGCACCGTTGGCATAAGGTTCCTTGTGGGGGCTGCCTCCTTTGCGAGCAGGGGGGCGTGAGCGGCTGTCCACCCGCAGCGCGTCATAGCTGCGACCCAACTCGTTGACACGGTCCATGGTGGACGCATACTCGGCATGCTCCTTCACCAGAGGCTGCACAAGTTGCAGTGCCAAACGAGGTGTACCAGGTGCCACACCAAGACCAGAAAACAAAAAGAGGCACGGTTTACTGAACAAGAGAAACGCACACACCTTAATCTCAGCAGCCTGTCGGCGCAAAATGTCCTTGTCCAGGGCCAGGGAACCAAGGGAGTCGAGACGTCCCTCAGTTGTCTGCAGCCATGACAAGACTTGCTGTCGCAGTGTCTCGTACGTTGCCCCTTGCTCAGCACGCTGCCGTCCCTGCCGTTCACGCTCGGAGAGCAGCTCACCAAGTTCTTTCCACTGTTGCTCCAACTGCTTCACCTGAACACACCAGGGCAGAAATAACAGAGAAAACGTTTCACACAGTCAGGGGTCACTCCTGCGAGTATTAGTCAGAAATAACAGAGAAAACGTTTCACACAGTCAGGGGTCACTCCTGCGAGTATTAGTCGTATCGTAAAAAACCTAGTGGTAACGAACACGGCGGCTGCTGCAGTATTTCAGAAGCCACTTCATGACAAGCATACAGTGAGACACACCATGTATATAAGCCAAAAAGGACTCTGACAATGCTCAGACACCTGATCCATTCACAGCATTTCTGATGACAACAGCGTTCAACAATCTTTTGTTCCTGTCTACTAAAAACTGATTTTTTACTAGAGTTTTTGCAGGGGTTCCAATTGTGAAGTGGTATATGAGATTATCCACGTTAAACATGTCTTAAACTCACTGCACTGCAGCACTTAGTGAGCAATAAGCAATCAGAACTGAGTCCACAACAACGGGGAACAAAACAAAACCCAAACATGCTGCATTTCATCTACCACTCAACGACGTCTGCTTTTATAAAAGTCAGTGGCCACACCAACATTTCTAACATAGATGCTTAAGGGAGCGAGAGAGAGAGAGGAAAACAAATATCAACAAATGCGCAAAACTTGATTGAGCTACATGCTACAGGGCAGCTGCCAGCATCACATTCTTTGCACTCGTCAGGGATTTATGACTGTGCACTGTGGCACGGCACAGATTTTTCTTTAATTTCTATAAAAAATGGCACATGTGAGGCACCAGTGAGAAGAAATTGGATATTAAGTCACGACAAAGTGAGACAGAGGCCCGTATCCACAAGCCGACCTTAGCCTTACCTCACGTTCTCAACTTCTTGTACTCTCTAGGTGTGTTATAAAGGCACAAAAATGGTAAAAGGGTAAAAGGTAGGGACAAGATTGGTTCATGAATACTGGCCTACTTCGTTCATCAAGTGCAATGAAGCATTAAAACCAATAAGAAAAACTTGACAAAATGATAAGGTTATTTTGTGAATACGGGTCAGAATCTGCCCTGTTAAGAAAAGTGGGCAGGTCCCATGCATACCTTGTCCCGCACGGGCCCAGTGTCAGTGACATCACGTTTGGCACAAAGGGCCCGTCCCGCACGCAGCAGGTCCTCAAACTCATCCTTGCGCAGGTTGCGCTGGTTCATAGCGTGCTCAAGGCGCGGCTGCTCTTCGCCCTCCACGGCTTGCAGCACACTGGCAAGCCACTCTTCAAAGCGGTTTGCCATGCCAGTGAATTGGTCCAGGCAGCTTGACACCTGTGCATCACACGCCAATGCCTTCATACACTGCCTTCAAGGACGGAAAAGCAAAGTGGGATGAGTGCTCAAGGTCATGAGGCTCAAGGTCATGAGGCTCGCGTGACGTTCGTACCCTTGTCGCCCCTCCCTGCTTAGCTTCCAGCGCATTACTCAGGACGAGAAGAGAGAATGCAATTGCAGCATGTGACAAATCTTTGAAACTCCACTGGTACTGGACGGATAATGTTTTTACGATGGTGAATTCGTGAGGCAGTAAGCTTCTTTAGTGAGCCCATTACATGGCTCTTAAAAAATTGTTGCAGAGCCCAATTAACATATTAGCCTAAAATCGATTCATCATTTTTTAAGCTTAAAATGCTTGTTAGGACGGCTTATATGCTCTAGGTATAAATTTTAATATATTACATAATTTACAGGTCATCACTCCCATTATACTGGAAGTCAAATCCTGCTACTACTCAGAGTTGTTTGGACTTCCTCTGAATGAAAAAAAAAAAGACATTTGCACAGAGACCTGCTTTATTACAGTTAAAAAAAATATTGTGCAGGTTAGTTAGATAATGATAAATGAGCCCATTTTTCTTTATATGTCATATATACTATTTGAATTAGATTCGAAATTATTCAAACAAGATCACTATTTTCTTCGAACCTAAAATTCACTATTCGCACAAGCCTAGTCAGATGCATTGTTATTGCCTGGCACCTGAGCACATGTTGTAGCCAGTTTTCATTGTTTTGCATAGGGCCTGTGTGCGTCGTATCTGTTCCCGCTTAAATGCAGCAACTTGCGATGGGACATTTTCATTATGAAAGTGCGCGACAAAGGAAGGTCATTTTGCACACTAAATATAACTGCGTTGATCTTTTTTTTGTGTGCCTGAGGCTTGTGGTTGTGACTAGTGTAAACGAAGATGTTCAGCTTCATATCGTTCAGGAAAAGTTAGCTGGGTTGAAAATAAAATATCCGAACCTGAAAGAAAACCTTGAAGACTTTCATAAGCACCTTGGCGTGTAATGGCTTGGTCAAGGTAGTGCCATGCAATGGAGGTGTATACAAAAGTGATAGCAAAGCTAGTAAAACAGCCTCTCAGATCCCTTTTTATTTTTTTTCTACTCGTCGAAATAGGGTCATGCTGTAGTTTTATTGTTAAAATGTGGTAGCAATTTATTCCTGAGCATGATTATTATGAACCCGTGAAATCGAGTACTACAGTAGAATCTCGATGATACAAATTTTAAGGTTGCTTCAGATGGACTTCATTATATAGAATGCGACCGCGATTCGGTGTTACATGAACGGTTTCTCCAGCCACCACGGATGATATGAATGTGCGATTGACCACTGCTCGCGATGGCACAACGCAGCTTGTCCTTGAGAGGAAGGTTCGTTCACACTGTGCCCCGAAGGAAGTGAATGCAGCAAAACTCACAGAAATTCCCTCGCTTCGCCGCCTAAGTGGCCGGGAAGCCACGCTGCGAGACTGACACGAAAAAATGAGCCAGAGACCAATTTTTTTTGCCCTGCGATAGCAGATCGCCGTTTTGCTTCACGGCTTTTGCTACACCGGCTGCACTAGCTCTCAAACCACGTGATGTAAACAATGAGCCGCAAATTCAACATAATGGCAAAGGCATTGGCGGTGGCTCGCGTCAGCCTATCGTGAACTACCTATAAACCTCACGGCTTTCACAAGGATGTGTTCATCAACAGCCTGCTTTGGATTATGATCGCTGCAAACAGTGGAAGTATAACAAGGTGCAGCAGCAGCAGTGAGTCAGCATGGCCTAACGTGTCTCGTTTTTGCACTGTCGGCTGAATCTGTCGCCGCCGCTGCCAGTGCATCTGTTCGTGTTGTTTCTGCTAATGTATCTCCTGAAACGACGTTTGTACAGGCATAAACCATTTCTTTTTCAGTGCTTTGCATGCACAACTAAACGTCGGTACGAATTTTAATGCTCAGGAAACAGGCAAAATGGAATGAACTCTCAAGCGGCGAAGACGGCGGCGGTAGGCAAAATGATTGTGAACATTTTCGACGGATGCAGACATAATTTTGCGGCTGCTCTGGCGTTTGTGTGACTGATTTTTTTTTATGTCGGCTTCGGGGTGGGTTTTTCCGGCCACTTAAGAGGCAAAGCAAATGAATTTCCAGTAAGTTTTGCCGCTTTCCCTCCCTTTGATGCCAAGTGTGAACGCGTTTTAAGCGCGAGCAGCACAAGTAAAAAAACTGCGGCCGTTTATTGAGAGGCAGTGAAGGCAGGAAAGTTCCAAAGAACACCATGAACTTTTGTTCAGTAAAATGTAGTTGACCCCAATGAAATTCTTGTTGACCTTTATGATCAGCTTTAACTAGTTCTTGATTTACATGAATTTGGGATGATAGGAATATTTTGCACGCTCCCTTAGAATTCATATCATCGAGATTCTACTTTGTTAAATTTGTCTAAATACTTTACTTGAAAGCACGGTTTTTATCAGGCTGAGCCAAATAAATGTTTTTTCTTGTTCCTTTCCTCCCAATTATAAGTATATTTCATTCAGCATTTTCAAACAACATATTTGGTCCTTAGCATGTCAGCATTTGGTTTTTTGGGCAGTTCTGATAAGACAAACTCGTGATAAGATGAAAAAATGATCGTGGTCCTTTCCAGTTCGTCTTAGAAGGAGTCTGCTGTAATACAGAAGATTCCTTTAGGGTCTTTGCCCTATTTAGCACCACTACTGAGTGATACACGCAGTCATCTTTTAAGAGCTGTCGCTCAATGTACAAGCCATGATACTAGGACATCAAGTTAACAAAACTCCAGCAGTAGCTGTAACTATGCTTTCTTACCCGTTACATTGAGCAGTAATGTTTAGCAGGCTTTCAATGTGTGAAGGTTGGTTGCCTTACCTCATCAAGCAGTTCACCCCTCCTCGCTGACTTGTCGAGCACCTTCTCGTAGCGACTGTTGATGTCTTTGAGCTTGGCCTCCACCTTCTTGGCCAAGCGAGCATTGCCGGGCAATTCCCGAGCAGAGGCATTGAGAGCATCTATGAATGGACGCTGGCCGTCAATTTCTGACCGGAGCACACGGTGTTCATGAATCTGGAATTCAAGAAAGAATACTTAGCATTAAAAGCACTTGTGCAAGAATGTAATGAAAGAGCACGAGCAATAATCGCTGAATGCTATGCCAGCTGTCTGGCCACAACCCTTTGTACGTCTCGCAAGTATCATCTTCCATATTATACCACACTTATTTTATTTTTATTACATCATCCACATAAAAATGAAATTTCTTCTATATGATGGAGGCGCTTACACAACTAGTAGCATGGCTGAACAAAGAGAAGAAACTGTAAGATGGAGAACAGGGCAAGTTAATACAGATTAACAGTGGCTAATGGCGCGAAAAACACAGACTAAAAGCAGACTTGTCTTAGTGCTGACTTTTCACTGAATAATCATTGAAAAACCTGTAACAGTTTCTTGGTTTCGTTTGAATTTGTTTTTTTTAGGCTTGTGCAAATATTCGAATGCTTCAAATATTTGAATGAATATTACAGTATTCAAATTTATATTGTTGAAAATTTTGAAGTATTCGAAAGGAACAAATAAATGTATATTATTCTGCATGTAACCCCTGTAAAGATGGTTTCACTGCAGTTAGTGGGTGCTAAGCCTTGACGATAGTTATAGCGCGAGAACAAAACGACGACACAGAGACAAGAAGGACACGAAAGACACTCTGTGTCGTCGTTTTGTGCTCGCGCTATAACTATCGTCATGCCATACCAACTAGCCCAAGCTGCCACACTTCTAAGCCTTGAATGCACCTGTCAAAATGCATGATAATCAGCAATTATTTTTTGTAAAGGTGGTTTCACAGCAGTAAATTAGTGCTATGCAATGAACAGAACTGTATATATATAAAAAAAATCCACACTGCCGCAGAGTACCATTTCAAGATTAAATGAGCATATGTTATCGAATCATCATTTTTTAAGTTTAAAAGCTTGTTGTACCTGCTTATATGCTATAAGTATAGTAAATGTTACATCATATTTTACAGGTATCACTTGCATTCGAGTGGAAGCGATATTTTGCTACTACTGGAACTTGTTTCCACTTTCTTTGAACCAAAAAGTATGGCATTTGCATAGGCCTTGTTTCAATAATATATATATATATATATATATATATATATATTTTTTTTTTTCTGCTCACGGCTGGCTACTATTTTTCACCCTCTTTTCTTTCTTCTTATTTACATTCCATTTGTTCTAATAACAACTTCCCCTATACATTCCTTGGCATTATTGTTTGTTAGATCTCATTATATTGTGTCAAAACACTGAAAAACGAGCCCTTAGGTACACACCTCTGTCCCTTATATTATATTTTATATATATATATATTATATATATATATATATATATATATATATATATATATATATATATATATATATATATATATATATATTGTGCAGGTTAATTGGGTCATGACAAGACAAATATGCCAATTTTTTTTTTATAATATGTGACATACAGTGTTTAAATTCGATTCGAAATTATTCGACCGAAATCACTATTCGCTTCGAGCCTAAAATTTACTATTCGCACAAGCCTTATTTTTTTCTTAGTCCTGTAATAATTTGAGTAGTATTTACATCCACTTGACAATGCTTGGGTGTGCAGTGCATTTTTTTTTTGGTCGAATGGCAGTGGCCAAATCAGTCAGGAGGTGCTCTGTTTGTATGTTATATAAGTTACCTTTTTTTATAATACAAATTCAGTTGAAAGTTAGCACTGTGCCACGTCCGGTTTTAGTCTGTGTCTTGTGATTTTCACGCTGTTAGCCCCAATGGAAGGAAATAGATATAAGGGGCTGGTCTTTTTTTTTTTTTTTACTACAAAATGATTACGAAGCGCGCCTACAATTCTGACCACAAGGGGCCTCGAGCATTTCCATTGAAAATGCAGCCACAGTGGCCGGATTCGATCTCTTCGAGTCGGCAGTCAAGCACTGCGATGGGTGAGAATGACTTCTTACCTGCTCATCAAGACGATCCCTCATTAAGCTGGCCAGTTTGGCACTCTGGCCACGCTGAGTCGCCTCCAGTTCGTCGAGCAGCCTTAGCACACGGTCTAGACCGTCCGCGATGTCTTGAGACTGCACGAGTGCCGTCTGCAGCTGCTTGCTGCGCTCGCCCACGAGCGCCAGCATCTGCTGGTACACCTCCTCTAGATTGCGCACCGCCTCCTCGACGGCTGGTCCGCCCGACGGTGGCAGAACTTGAGCGGCCTGCTTGGCTGTTTCGATCAGCCGTCCCTGACCCACTGCTTCGAGGTGGAAGGCCCGCACACGCTCCAGTTGCTCCTGGATTGCGGGTGGCTCGGCTGCTGTCGGCTCCTCAAGCAGCCGCTTGGCGCTGCGTTGTGCCTCGTTTAGCCAGGCTGTAGCCCTTTCCATGGCCTCATGGTAAGCACGCTTGCGTTCGGTCAGGCTAGAAAACTGATCCCCAAGCTTGTTCACGCGGCTCAGCAGGTTTTGGTACTCGGTGCTCACGCGAGACACCTCAGCGCGAACCTCACTCTCAGAGGGTTCCAAATGACTCAGCCTCTGTGGCAGGCTTGTCCGGTGGTCATTCAGCATGCGGAGGTATTCCTGCGAAAAATATGATATAAACAAATGGGCTTACTATGCCTTCAAAAACTGTCAGTATGGTCAAACAAAAATAAGTGGAACTTAAACAAAGCAAAATAAGGATCATTAAATTAATATATATTTCTTTTTAATTTTGAGCATTTTAGATTAAACTTGTTGAGATTATTCAAAAAATGTAGGAGTCTGGGGAAGATAGAGGTTGTGTTGGAACATTCTTAAAGGGGGGGTTGTGCTTGAACCGACGTTTCGACAAGCAGGGGTGCAGCAGCCGAAATGAAATTTGGAGCAATTTTCAGAGCAGCAAAATGTTACTTTTGAAGCACTAAAATCCAAATTTGGAGCAAGCTACGGAGAAAAATTATACATTTTCTAATTACAAAAGACCACATTTAGAACAATACAAAAAAGAAGTATGTACAGAGAAAAAAATATGTACAATCTCTTCAACATCCCCTAAATCTTGCAGAATGAATAAGCACTGCTATTTCAAAAAAATTAATAATTAAAACTACCCTACTCAGCAAGTAATTATAAAGTGCACATTGGTATTTGGCACACCTGTAAAATCTTTTGACAGGCTCTGAGGATCAAAATGTGATCTGCCAAGCTGGCGACCTTGAGATTTGGGAGATTTGTAAGAGTTAGGAGTAGAGGCCGCGGAAAAAAAAAACAAGTGGCGCAAGGTTTTGACTTTTTGGGGCTTCATAAATATCCCAGAGTGCTCTAAGTAATTGCCAGTAACTTTTTAGGCGCCAGCGACGATATTAGTGCTCACAATAATGTGACGCATGAGGATTTGAACAAACTGTGCTGATTCCCGTGACTAGTGATACCAGCCCCTTCCAACTCTTAAAACACTTTTTCGCAGGCCACTAATGCATTGCAGCAAAGTTAGCTTAAGTGGCGTTCTTTCCAAGTTATAAGGCCAAGACATTTTCAAACCGTGACGCTCACCCTCCGCCCCCTTTTATTTATTTATTTTTTCGTGACGTGATTAGGTGTAGGGCACAACTTCTCAGCTCGCTTGCAAGGCGCGTTTGATTATAGATAAAGTAACGACGACAAGCGCCCGTTGGCTTGGTGATGGGCATGGGCATGTGCGGTTGCTATGGCAACTAAGTGGTCGCCAGTAACGCCAGCGTTCGCCGCACATAGAGTTGGTTCGCACGCAGTAACAGCGGCATATGCTTCTAGTTTTAGTTTCTATCATACCATATCTACATTTGCTGAGTAAGAAATTTATAGTCCCAAACGTGTTGCTGGCTATGGCAACGCATTTTTGTCTTGAAGCTGCTTTGTCCCGCCGATAATTATCTGCTGCGGTCAGCGGACCCATGGTCGCGCGGCGCTGTGTCACTTTATCTGGTCAATTGCGTTTCGCGAGTGTTCTGGCTTAATGAGCATATATCTTACACCGTGGTTTAGGGTTAGGATGTGTGTGCCTGGATTGATTGATCATGCAAACTACAGGCATCTGTTTGCATCTGCTCCTGCGTCATATCGATCAAGCGTGGAACCCTTCTGCCGATCAGCGTCCTGTCCGCCAGCGTGGATTACACTTGGATTATCTTCATGCGTGGACTGCCTGTGCACTGCCTTCAGCATCTCGGACCACTTCAGCATAAAAGCCAACACAACCTTGGCCACGGCTTTCATTTGGCAGCAGCGGTTGCAGTTAGCGGAACGCTGACTTATACTCACTTCTTTGTACCCGCAGGTTAGTTTTTTTTATTGTCACTCTGCTTTTTTATATTTTGCAACTGCTGCTGCCAGTGTACCTGCGTTGTTTTTCTGTGCTTTTGTTGTACATTAGTCGCAATGCCTACTTGTGCCGAGTTGGCCAAAAGGCTAGAAAAAGTTGAGGCTTTATCCGAATGCAAGCTGGACGAGGTAGCTGAAAGGCTACTTGTAAAGTTTCAAGAGAAGATGCGTTCTTTTGAACCGGATGTAGTGACTCTTGAAGCTGAAATTGAGAGCCTCATATCTAGTGTCACCATGCTGAATTCGGTGATAGAGGCAATCAAATCAGAAAATTCAGCCCTCGTTTCAGCCAACAAGGGTCTGGAGCGTAAGAACGAAATTCTGAGCAAAAAAGTTGCCCAAATGGAACAGTATTCCAGGGCGAACAACGTAGAATTGAAGGGAGTTCCTTACTCTCAGGGTGAGGATTGTTCTGCGATCATTAGAACCATTGCCTCGAAAGTTGACTGCACGATTTCTGACTCCGATATCGACATCGCTCATCGAGTGCCCATAAAGCTGGGTCTACCAAAAACATTGTCGCCAGATTTTGTTCTCGGGCAAAAAAACAAGAATTCGTAAACAAAGCGAGAAAGGCTCGGCTTACTTCTCGTGACCTTGGCTTTTCTGGCTCTCATTCAAACGCTGTATTTGTGAATGACCACCTTACTCCAGAGAACAAGCGGCTTTTCGCAAAGGCTCTATCACTCAAGAAAGAAAAACATTGGCAACATCTATGGACTGACAATTGCCAGATTAAAGCCAGAAAGTCGAATGAAAGCCGTGTTTTCCGTATTTCTTCAGAAGAAGACCTGTCTATTTTCCAGCAGACCGGCTGAACCTTTTTTATAGCTTACTTACCGAACAGTTCAGCGCATATCTTATATATATTTTTTTTCTCTCGTTTCTTTTTCTCTTTTACCGGTTCTTCACAATGTATTTCACCGCGGATCAACTTCAGCAGTTTTGCTGCGATCGATATTTGCCTGTTGTTCACTTTAATGCACGTAGTCTTAAAAAAAATTTCGATAGCATACATGCCTTTTTGTCGTCTTATCAATTGAACTTTTCTTTCATTTGCGTCACTGAAACATGGCTATCGCCTCACGACAAAAATATGTTCTGTTTCCCATCATACGTTCCCGAGCATTGTCATCGATTGTCTGGTAGTTCTGGCGGTGCAGCTATATTCGTATCTGCATCAATACCATATCAAAGAAGATATGATCTCAGCCTTTCCGTTGAGAATACCGAGTCCGTATGGATTGAAATTGCTAACCCATCTTTGCCATCGAGCGGTAATAAGACAATCATAGGCTGCATATATCGTTCACCGTCATCCTCTGTTCCCGATTTCTGTTCATCACTTTCATCCATTTTCAACAAATTATCTCTTGAAAATAAGAATGTCATGATCCTAGCTGACATAAACATCAATCTTCTCGATGCAAGCACCTCAGCGTACTCTGATTACACTGCATGCTTTCTAGGATTTGGCTACGAATCTCTAATCTCGGTTCCTACTAGATGCGTACTTGGCGCGTCCAGTTCTTTAATCAATCACATTTTATCAAATTTCATTCCATCAAGCGACTGTGGCGTCCTCGAAGCAAGCTTAACTGACCACTACCCTGTAGTTTGCCGATTTGAATGTGCCATACCTAATCAGTTAAGCTCTTTTCAAAAAACTATATTGGATAAAACAAATTTCGTCAAGTGTGTAGAAGCCATAGAATGGTCTTTCTTAGAACTGCTTAGTGATCCTGAAGATGCTTTTAATTCTTTTTCATCTGCCGTCAAAAAGTGCTTAGACGATTCTACCAACTTTGTCAAATGTCGCAAGAACTTTGCGGCCCCTCACAACCCATGGCTCACATCTGGCCTAATGAAGAGCTTGCGAAGGAAAGACAATTTATATAAAAAGTTAAAGAAACGGCCTTTCAATGCTGCCCTGCGATCGCGATACAAAAAGTACTGCAACCTTCTTAACAAAGTCCTTGAAGAAGCTAAAAGAAATTATTATACGCACAGCATACATAACGCTGGTAATAACAGCAAAGATCAATGGAAAACAATTAATTCATTTCTAAACAGATCAGTAAGTGAGCCAGCTCTAACTGAATTACGGTCATCAGAGGGTGTTCTTAGAAATGAAGACGACATTGCGAACGCCTTCAACAAGTACTTCTGTGCTAACACTTCCCTCTTGCCTCATGATTACCAGCCAACAATTAGGAAATGTCTTCAGTCTTTTTACCTCTTTCCAACAGGCCCAGATGAGTTGGTGGAAATAATTAATCACATGAAAATAACAAGTGCTGGTCTCGATAACATTCAGCCTATTCACCTAAAATGCATCTCTCACGTGATCTCGACCCCCTTAGCCTATATCATTAACCTTATGTTTAAAACTGGCATCTTCCCATCACAGCTTAAAAAGGCCAAGATAATTCCAGTCTTTAAAAAAGGTGATAGAACTTCTATTAGTAACTACCGACCTATTGCCATTCTTTCATCATACAGTAAAATCATAGAGAAGTGTATTGAAAAACGATTATCTAAATATCTAAATAAGTTTCGTATTTTATCCACTCAACAATTTGGTTTTCGTGCAGGCTATTCAACAGATTTCGCACTACTCTCTTTTACCGATTATATTAAACACGCGCTTGACTCTGGATGTTTTGCAGGAGCACTGTTGATTGACCTCTCTAAGGCATTTGACTCCATAGTTCATAACATACTATTAGGTAAACTCAACTCAATAGGTGTCGTCGGTAATGCGCAGGAGCTGATTAATAGCTACTTATCTAATAGACAGCAAGCTGTTTGTGTCTCTAACATCCTCTCCACTTTTAAATCTATTGACAAAGGTGTCCCGCAAGGATCCATACTGGGCCCGCTTTTATTCTTAATCTATATTAATGATCTAACCTCGGTTTTAACACACAGTCAACCTTTCTTGTACGCAGATGATACAACTATAGTTACTAAAGACAAGTCCATCGATGCGCTAACAAATAAATTGTCCTCTGACTTCTATAACACTCAGAACTGGTGCACAGCTAATGGTTTAACTATTAATACCAATAAAACACAGTTCATTGTCTTCCATTCTAGTCATAACCCTCTTTCACCCACACCCGCTATTACTATCAACGGCCACAGACATCTTAGTACTACTAAGTGCACATTCTTGGGAGTAGTTCTAGATGCTCATCTCAAATACCATCATCACATTTCACTTATAAGACAAAGGATTGCTCATGGTATCAGAACACTAATTAAAGCACGACCATTCTTCAATTTGCAGACTTTGCTTAAACTGTACTACGCCTTCATCCACAGTCATATCACGTACTGTATCACGTCATGGGCGAATACCTATCCACCTCATATCCTTCCACTCCAACGTCTCCAAAACCAAGCCATTCGCATCCTAACATTCAGTTCACCGATCTCCTTGGCATCACCACTTTTTCAGCAACATAATGTACTAACAGTGTGTAATTTATTCAAATATAAATTGGGGATTCTTGTATTTAAGTGTCTTAACGGTACCATAACAGTCAACGTTTTAGAGAAATTTCAATTGTTAAACTCTAATCCTACCAGGTTTGCCTCAAACAACAACTTTTTACTACCACATGCACGCACTAACTACGGCAAGCATACTACCATATTTGCAGCTATCCAATTTTGGAATTCAGTACCACTAAGCACTAAACAATTGTCATTAGCTGCTTTTAAAAAAGAACTTAAACATCTCATTTTGCAATCATAACTCATCTTCATTTTTATATCGGCGTTCTCTTACATTTACAGCTATTACTGTGTGCGTTATTTTCACATTTATTACCCATGCACATTGGAGTTCTTTTAATAGCTGTATATCATTAATTAACGTCATTTCGTTCCCGATTCTACTGCCATATTTATTGTATGTTTCGTTGTTTTCATAGTTATGCACAATTACTGAACATTGTTTTGTTACCATTCTTACTGGCATGTTTTATTGCATGTTTGCGTTGTTTTTGTTACTATCAATAATTACATAATCCCTTTTTGTTGCCATTTTGTTGTACTTATCAACATGTCATTTTCTAACAGGAGGTCCCCTTTCAGCCTTGTGCTATGGGACCTCCTTCTGTATATACTACCCCAATGCGTGTATATTTTTTGCGACAAAAAATAAAGGCGAGCAACGTAGCGTCTATTTCTCGCTGAAGTTAGCGCAACTGTGAAAATTTTACGGCTAGTCACGCATTTTGGTGCAACATGGCGCAATTTTGGCAAATTTTATGGTTTTGGCACAGCTCGGCACAAAAACTTGGAATTGTATCAAAGTGACGCAATTGGCACAGCTGTTGCACTCCTGGACAAGCCAACTTGTCTTCTTCAGGGCGGCAACTTCAGGGCTGCGATATTCTGAGAAGTTTGCTAGTCAAAACATCAGCTCAGCCCAACCCCCGTTTACAAACTTCTCAATGTTGAGTGCACATATATCTATACACAAATTTCGAATATGCAATCATTGTTCTGGTACATTCATTCAGACCGCAATATAAGAACAAACCAAAAATGAGAATTCAATCGATATATATAATTCAATATAAAGGTTTTGAAGACTTTCCTTTTGTATGTTTGTTCACAAATCGGCTCCTTGGCACTTCCATGTGATAACGCAAGGAAAAGCGGCTTGGCTTCTCTGCAGTGTGAAGGGATCTTTTTTTTAAGTATATTTTTTCTCAACTTGCAGTTGGAAGTGCAGGTTATATCCAAGGGTGTGTTATGTACCAGGAAATATGGTAGTGACGTAAACAGTGCTTCAACATCTTCATACAGAGCTGTGTGTACTTGTCAGGCGTTTGTCTGTTCCTCCATTGAGTAAGCCAAAAACAAAAAAGCTCACCTTGGACTCATCCACAAATCGCTGGGCAGCCATGGTGATAAAACGAAGGTCTGCTTGATGAGCAATCACATCGCTCGAAAATGCCTGAAAAGAGAAAAATGAGATCACCTTTAGTGTGTAACCTTTATGTAATAAAACTATACCATTATTGCAAATTACCCCTTTTATTTTTCTGCTTTTATCCACCTGTGGCATTTTATTTACGATGCTGTAGCAGGCCAGCAGCTCGGGGGGGGAGGAGGAGTTTTAATAGGTACTGACAAATATGTACTTTAGTGAAGGTCTTACAGAAACCTACCATGATGAAATTAACGACATTAGAGCTTTCGCAGTATTCACAATGCTCACAGACTGTCGCCCTAGCGGAGTTCAGGAGCGTCCTCTCGAGGATGATCAGTAGGCAGACGCTCCCTTGTTCGGCTGTGCTAGCCTCACTGTTAATGCGTTGTCAAGAAACGAACACAAACCGTTGGTATGTTTCGTGCACCAGTGAATATACCAAACCGTCCGTGACATGATAAATCTGATCCGTTCTTGCAAGATGGGAAGTTTTCGTGAAAATGCGTGGCAACTCGCGTGTGCTATTATAGCCCGCAGAGCACACGTATCAGCATCGCAAGATTTTCTGCAGACTAACGTTCGATAGTTAAATGTTATCGTCTGACCTTTGCAATTGAAACTCGCCTTGTTTTACGTGCACATAGCATTCGTCAGTGCTTTTGTAGTGCGCGAATCCCACAACATTCATTGTACGCGGAAAAGAGCGCAGGCTCGCGATTTACTGTTTCTAACCTTGGCCAGCACTACGCCGCTTGATTTTTAAGTTCGTTGATAGATGGCAGCACACTGCAGGCGATTTACTTCTTGCAGGGTGTCAGGGCGAATTGCTCTTTGCGCCCAAATAAGCATGGTGGAATGATGCCGTGTTGGTGTTGTACGTGGTGAGTGATGCGTTGTTGGTGTTATAAAAGTCGTTCGGCGGAGAGAATTCCTCAGACTACTTTTAGCAGCAAGATTAAAAAAAACCGTCTTGACGTTAAGAATTTTTCACTCAACATCGACCGCACCGAGAGTGATAGCAACGATGAACAATCAGCTGCTAACTCACGAGCAGCGAGTAGCACTTCCCCTTGTGTGTTGTTTTTTCATGCTGGTAAGTCACTTTGATTGTATTTATTGTATAATATCCTTCAGCGAGCTCAAAATAAAAGCATAGTTTTTTTGTATATTGTATGTAGCCCAATTACAGTGAATATTATGGAGCGCCGCATGCCACCAACATGCTCGAGCTCGACCAGAGAAGCGAAATGATTAGAGCAATAAAATATGCAGTTACGACTGCAGTCCATGCCTAGTTCTCCGTAACTTCATCGGTGCCGTTCGAACAACGTTGTTGTTCGACAAATTTTTGCAATCTTGACATTGCGAAAAGCGTACGCACGTCGATATCCTCGTTTCAATCGCACTGATGAAACCTGCAACATCGGAGTGCAGTTAATTGTGCACTCTTAGAGTCTGATCATAACTGTGACCCAAGCACTACCTAATGAGAAGTTAAATGCTTTCATTTCATTAAAGAAGCAACTCCATGGTGCTGACTGTGCAAGTAATGACGACGGCGTAGTATGTTTGCTAACCATCACTACGCTAAACATTCAGTCCTGTGAAGCCGCGACAGTGCGCTACTCGCTTAGTGGCTCATTACTGCAGCAAACACGTGAGGCAGCCTCGGAACAAATTATCTCCGAGTGCCATTCAGTTCATACGTGAATTCAAAGTCGCGCAGTTTTCTGCAGAACACGCAGGATTATTCAAGGCGTCGTTGATGCATGGCCGATCAGCTGACACCACCACCCTTCGCACTGTGGCAAGAAATGAGGTAGCAAACATTTAACAGTTCCTATCGTTTGGGAAAGTACTTTGGTCCGATATACATTCATTCAACGATTAAGAGTTCATCCTGTGAAAGTGGCACCGGGCGTACTTTCGTGCGTCCTATCTTTTCCTATGCGATTTCATAGGTTGATCATTCTCCCGCAGCCATCTTGGATTGCACGGTGTGCCACCTATAACCTATGGGCATTGAGAATAATTTATCGATCTGAAATATTTTTTTGTTTCACTTTCGTGTTCTTTTGACTCTTTTGTTGCCACGCAAAAATGGCTATTTTTTATATGTCTCAGGAAGATTGTTTTTGCCAGTTTGAAAAGTACTCCAGCACACATTGCAGCATACTAAATTTTCCACAATGAAACCCTCTTTCCTAAAAATATATGTTTTGGGGCAATAAAATCATTTCAGAATGAATAAAATTGTGAAAAGTGTGAAATTTTTGGTTTCCAGATGGTAAACAGTGCAATAAGAACACTATAGAAGCAAAAACATTCAGAACAAATCAGAACAGAGAAAATTCAGAATAAATATTTCAAAGATAATCCCAGGAACTGTATAAAAAATAAATGCAGCTAAAGTGGTTGCTTGGGCGTGTTAGTACGTCATAGTGTACTTCTTTGGTCTCTCGTTTCTTGCGCCGTTTCTTTTTCAATATAAAAAATATTAAATTTAGTACAAAATGTTTGTATACACATAGACAAAAAAAAAAAAAACAGAACCGAGGCGCTTCTTCGTTGCTCATGCTGTGCGGCGAAGCATTGCTTGGTTTTTCGCAAGACACAAGAGAATGCATACACTTTTCTCAGTATTTGTTTACTTTTTTGTGATAATTATTGATATGTCGGGTTTAACGTCCCAAAACCACTATATGATTAAGAGAGACGCCGTAGTGGAGGGCTCCGGAAATTTAGACCACCTGGGGTTCTTTAACGTGCACCCAAATCTGAGTACACGGGCCTACAACATTTCCGCCTCCATCGGAAATGCAGACTTTTTTGTGATAACAGACTGCAGGTGTTTCGCTATAGATGAATGCCCATGATGTGATTAATCCTTCTAATGAGACATGCAAAGGACTTCACTATTTCGTCTATCATCACCTCTTTCCATGAGCCACTTCACTCTGCTTAAGTTGGCGTTCCAAAATATTCACCCAAGCATAACTCTTTGCATTTTTGCACATCGTATTAAAAAAAAGAACAATATCGCGTGCAGTCCTAAACATTTTGTGCTGCTCCATAGTCAGGGCTAACATGTGCTCTAGTCGCCTTCTTGTCACAAAGAGATGCTCTGCAGCCGGAACCAGCACACCACGCACCAGTGACGTGGGGACCTCACATGTAACCAGAGTAGCTGTAAGATTGTGCACAAAGATCAGCAGCTACACACTTGTGGGGGAGGAGACAATTTGAAGCCATAAACAAAACATACCCATGAACGGCAACAGCTGCGGATGTCTCAGGCTGATGCAAAACATCATCACCATAAAATTTGAAGCTGAGGTACTGTCATCCTCAGACTCTAAGCTCGTTGTCATTCACTTCAGGTGTGGTTGCAGGACAGTTTCGGGCGGCCCGCAATTATTTTTTTTTTTGCACGCGTGATGACACCATAGGAGCGACTAGTAACACTAGATGCGGCCTCGTGTCTGATATAATGAAACAAGCGAAACTAAAGCTGCTGGAAGCTGGCTGAGAAGGCCACCTCTACACCTTTTACATGTGTCAGACCTTTAGAAATACTTTTTGTAGAATATATTCTTTCTCACTCCTACCAACTGCTCTCTATTGAATAGCTGGCATAAATTTCTTACAGTTAATACTGCTCATCACTGTCAGACTGCAAAGCTGACACCTTAATATTATATTTGACCTGCAAAGTTTTTTTTTTATTATAAAACTTTGATGTTACTGTAGCATAAGCACGAGGGGAACACACTTTTGTGATGTTCGCCTGCCATGACCATTTTCTCAACAACACACAAACGTTGATTTGCACAAAGGTCTGTCAAAAATCACTATGCTGCCTAAACGGGAAAATTCAAATTGATTCTGAAAGTTTAGTGGCTGAACTTATTATCAGAAAAGGCTGAGTGCACCAGAAACAAATTCAACATGCAAAAATCAAAAATCCAAAGTGTCGATCACCGGTAATCTATTTGAATAGGCGTGGCAAGGAAAGAGTTAAGCAACACAGAATCTGAAGAATCTGTACAGCAATAATCCCACAGCAGCGTTCTTGAATGGCATACCAAAAATCCAGCATCACGTCCCAACACAAGCTGTTTTAACAACCTGTTCTACAACATCCACAATGATTTCCAGGTAGGGAATAGCCCATAACAGCCAGTTAGCTACAACACTTGTACTGACCGTGTCTACTGTGACCGTTCTCTACAATTGTAGAGCGTAGCGCGCTCTCGCCACATCGAGACCTCAACGCTGGCTGCCCAACGTGGAGTTCTTGGAGCATCGGACGACAGTTTTGGCAGTTCGGTACAAGCTTTTGTTAGAGACGAGGTAGAGTAGTCCTAGGGGCCAGTATTGGCCTAGGGGCCAGTATAGAGTAGGCCTAGGGGCCTAGGGGCCAGTACTAGGGGCCAGTAGTTGCGGGCCAGTAGTGAGGTGAAGTCGTCGAGCTGGACAGTGAAGCAGTGTTGACCGGCGGCGGTGTCTTGGTGCACGGACATTATGTAGAGACATGCGTAGTCATTTTTTGGTAGAGCTTATCCTTTTCGGGATATGGTTTGAATTACGGTTAGGGAAACGTGGAGGTGCTGACACACTCTGTAAAGTTTTTTGCACAGCGTGGCGCATGTGTCTCGCGCAGAAGCCGTGATTTGGGGTCGCAACGATTGAGCGGTAGGTGGCGTTATGTTCGCGAGAGTTGACCACCACTATCATCATTATCATGGTTAGAAAATGTTAGCGCCGGCGGCGACCCTTGGCGGCAGGCCTTGGTGGCGACCCGAAAGAATTGGGAGAGCCTCTTTTGCGTGTGGCGGCAGCGTGGACGGTTACCTCCAGTGGTGGGTCTGCCGTGGAAGGCACCGCGGTTCACCTGCGGTAAGCCCACGTGGCGAGTCGAGCAATACCGACACCGCCTTGTTTGTCATGTTGTTGAGTGTTGTTTGATAATCTGTAAGGATGTCTGTTATTTTTCATGTCTTTATCATTGCACAATAAGTAATATATTTAGTGAACTACATTGTGAGCTTGCCATAGCCCATTGTAATGCGCCGCGTAATGTAACAAGGCCATGAGGAGGTGTACTCACTCTGTAGTGGTCAGCATTGTCAGCCACATTGCGGATGTCGTCCAATAGTTCCTCATGCCTGGCCAAGACCTTGCGGGCATTTTCCAGCCACGCACGGAAGACCTGCATCTCTCCCTACAGAACAGGACAGGCATTCTTCATTACTCTCTCATCTTCTTAGACTGAGTGGTGGTCGTAAGAAATTCTTACGAACAGCGAGTTGAGCACACGAAGAAAGGAAGGCATTATTGCTTCTTTCACCCAAACATGACAAACAAAGATTAGCTGCTCACTTAACACATATTAACCAGCAAAATAAGTCACAGATGCAGCACTAAATACTCAGTTTATTTCAATCCTGCATGGGCATGATATCCCGAAACTTAAGAGTTGTGTACTACTGTGGTACATACTGTGTACTTAAGCAACTCCTCAAGAGCAGCAGCCAGGCGTCGTGCTAGGCGCTCGCTGCGTTCCTGGCAGAGCTCGAGGCGCCCTCTACATTGGGCCAGGGGCCGCTGTAAGGCATCCGTTTCATCTCGCGAAAGCAGCTCGCTCGAGGACAGCTGCCGGACCTCGTCGAACAGTGACAAAACCCGTGGCTGCTTCAGCTCCAGCTCTTCACGCAGCGACTATGCAAAAGAAAATGCCATGATTTTGTGCATAAATTAAGATGATAAAACAAGTATACAAATTGTACGACTAATTGTTAGGTTTAAGAAATAGTGCCTCATCACAACCATCACACAAAATGAACTCTTATCAACTGCAGCCAAGATCTTCGGAATAATTGCCATGTGTGTGTACCCCCATTCACTATTTTCGTGTGACTGGGCTGTTACACACAACCACTGCTAAACATAGGCCTCCATAAGAATATAACCTCCAAATAACCCCCATAACAATCTTGATTGATTGATTTGTGGGGTTTAACGTCCCAAAACCACCATTTGATTATGAGAGACGCTGTAGTGGAGGGCTCCGGAAACTTTGACCACCTGGGGTTCTTTAACGTGCACCCAAATCTGAGTACACGGGCCTACAACATTTCCGCCTCCATCGGAAATGCAGCCGCCACAGCCGGGCCCATAACAATCTTTGTGACCCACTGCACTTTTAATATTGGCTAATGTCTTACCAACAAGGCTGAATTTCTCCCTTTGAGTTGACATCAGTACTTGTAGGTGGATGGGTCATTCCATATTTCGTTGCTCTGTTCACAGCCTCGCTGATAGGGCCGACGTCACTGGCCTTTGTGCCACAGTCTTTGTAGCACCATAAAGAGGAAGGGCTGAGGTAAGAGACCATACTACTTCCAGAACCAATACTGATGGTTTTTATCAAGTGATTTCGCAGCTTCAATTGCTTGCATGACTAAGACGATGACACTGTAGCTGTGTACTATGCCTAGACTGCATGCTCATGGCAAATATGCCTCGATGAGACCACTTATCTGTTTTTGCCAGTATGGACCCTAGCTCCTCACCTTGGCAGTCGACAGCTGTTGTCGCAAGCTGTCCAAGTCCTCCGAGACAGCCCCAAGGTTGGCAAGGCGCAACTCAACGTCTTCTATCCACTGGGACAGCTGGGCGATTTCTTCATCACAGGTCTTGCACCGCTCCTGCGCTGCCGCCTGGCAAAGAAGGCACACCAAGTGATACACAGCTCCTCTACTAAAGCACACTAACGACCTAAGTAATGTGCTGGGAGGGAGGACCAATTAGCTGTGGAGCCTAGGAACTGAAAGGACCATATATGAGGGTGCGGTGACTGCCCACCATGCAGAGCCATTCCCCATACCCTGCTGAGGGCCTGGTGGTAGACACAAGTCATGTGCTGGGATGGTTAGTAACGAGCTCAAGAGAAAAAGTATTGTCAGTCATGGAACCAGTCCTTTCATTTCAGCCCACAATGCTGGCATCAGCCACCTTAACCAAGGTTGCTATGGAAGAGTGGCATGGCAAGGAAATCATCTGCTGTGCCTTGCCGTACACCGTTTTTGTAGCAAGCACAGGAGGGCCTGTGCTACCCCATACCCTGTTAAATCCCAACTGTGGTGAGCATAAGTGAAGCAGCAGGCTTCTTCCTTGTCTGCCTTTCTGAGCGTATTCGTTTAGTCAGTGCAGGCAGAAACGGAAGTGCCATGAAGTGTGCAGTGGTGTTTACTAGGGTGCAGTGCTGTCCACATCCCAGTCCCCTTACCCTGTCTTGCATTGGGTGGAATAGAACTGTCCGGCTTCTCTCCACTTGTGGCCTGCTTGCCTGAGGAGCTGCAAGGCCTCGAGCTTCAGAATCTGCAAGTGGCAAGTCGCCCTGTGCACTCTGATCTATCCAGAATGGTAGCTGTTGCTGTTCACCAACTGGCAACAATTTACCCGTCCAGGGGCACACCAGTGAGCCTTCTGCCGGTCGGTACACACCGTACTCTAGAGCTTCGGCTAATGACAGCGGACTGCCTGGCGTCACAAAAATGTGACGAACGAGAGCATCCCCAAATGAGATGTGGCCACAGTTTGTGGCTGCAAGGACTGACCCTGTTTCTGCATCCAGGATTCCCTCTTGTATGGCATCTTGCAGGCTTAAAAGCCTCTTGCCCAATGTGTCTTTGACAAGGAAGGAACTCTGATCGAGAAGGCCATGCTTTGAAGCACCTAGCAAACTAAATGTGCTTCTGCACACTTTATCAGTTACTTGGCCAGTTCTTGGACTTAAGCTGCCTTCTTTCAAAACAGTATCAAAACTTAAGGGGAGATGATGAACAGACTGTGTTTGCGAAATGCTGAGGCACTTCTTTCCCATTGATTGGCCATAGGTAGGTGACCTCCCTCTTGGGCTTCGCATCTCACTTTTGGTGCCCGGCACCTGCTCAGTACTTGACCTCCATTCAGCAGAGACCAGCTCTAAGCTCGGTACAGGAGGTGAAGTGTCAGCTGCAGAAAACAGCACTGAATCACTAGCCAACAGTACGCTAGATTTCCCACGGTCAGAACCCATAGTTGGCTCAACAAACGGGGATGACAGCAAACTCTTTTTCAGCATACTCGAGGAGTCCTTATGAACAGCCTTCTCCGCTCCATAGTTCTGCTGCAAATGCACAACAGCACTTGATGTAGCTCCATTAAAACCAGGACTTCGCAGCCAGTCATCTGAAAATGGCCTATTTTCAGCAATTTCAACTCTGACTGCGTCAATTCCATCATCTGCAGTTTCAACATGAACGACCACAGAGTGCTCTTGGCGACTAACTTCAGTGGGATGCAGTGGATATTCTTCCTCACTGTTGTCTTCAGAGTCACCAGGAGCTGTATGTTTCTCGTTTCCTAATTGACCTTCTGTTGATCTTCCTGCACTACCATGTTCAGCCAGGTGCGTTGACGGACCTGTATGAACCTTTGTGACATGTGAAGCCCTGTCATAATCAGTGTGGAAAGCCACTTTGCAAACAGCTTTCAAAGGCTCTGACAAGTTGAAATCTTTGGCAGTTTCATCATTTGTATCTTTTATAAGCACTTGTGTAGAGCAAGGCTGCCGTTCCTTGTCAGAGTACTGCTGGTGGCCAGGGGAAAGAACACTGGCAACAGTACTAGGCAAATCTGAAATGGCTTCCCCGCCTTTGAGATCAGTGTCATTGCCAGCCGAACAAGCTACGTCTGGCTGACCAGGCTTAAGGCACTTTTCCTGGTGGATAACAGCCTTCTGATCACACCTTATGCTGTTGAACAGTGGACTTGTGGCTGTAGTGACACTATCAATGCTCCAAGAATACAGAGATTCAGATGTGTTCACACTATCAGACTTGGAATATAGTGGGATGCCAAGTGCAGCAAAACTAGTAAGCTTCAAAGATGGCAAGGAATGAAATCGAACATATTGCGTTTCTGGAGAGATGAATGCAACCTCCCTAGATGCAAAAGTTGGATCATGAATTTCCGCACTCTTAAAAAGTGGTGCAGTTAGTTTTTTCAAGGCACAAAATTTAGGTGGGAGAAATGACTTAAGAGGCGCCAGGACAGCAATTGGCTCCATGCTATCCTTTAAGTACGCCGACATCAGCTGTGCTGTGTAACCACTTGATGAAGATTGCTCCTTCACAAGAGGTGACAAGCTAGGCTGGGGCTCTTGTTCAGCCTTGATGATTGGCAGCATTTCGGCTGCCATCACAGTCTCTTGTACAATGTGCCTCTGCAAAGGAAACTTGAGCTTTTCCGTTTCGTCCCTGGCTGACTGTGTCTTCGACGAGGTGAGCTCCCTTCTCGATTCGAAAGAGACATCGCTGTGAATGCTAGGCTCAAAATGTTTCATGGAATGAACAAAGCCTGAAGTCACACCTGTACGTGTCCTGTCAGAAGTCTTCATACCTCGCTGCAGGTTGCCAATTTCAACGCTTGGCCTACGCTGACTAGTGCTTTCAGAAGAGCCAGCTTTTGTGTACAAGGAGAAAGATGGGCTGCTCATGGAAATGACAGCTCTACGGCTGGCTCTGAAAGCAGATGATGCAGATTCCTGCAACATGCTGCACCTATCAAGCAGGCCACTGTTCAAGGCATCTTTAAAGCCAAGAAGTTCTGATGACCTTGGATCCAGGAACTTGCCACTGTCTTCGTCAAAGAGGTCATCAGCAAATGCCTGGCCAAGACTTAATGGCATTTTGGCATATATGATAAGCTTGGCAAACACGGCCTTGTAAAGATTCAGGTCACGAGGAGTGTAGCGATTCCACACAGGGTCAATTGTGCCACTCTCCACTGCTCTAGCAAAAGTAAGAAATTGACCAGTCTCTGCATCCTTCACATAACTATCACGAGTAGTCACTATGCCCAATTCCAATGCTTCTTCCAAGTTCAAATAAGAACCTTCCACTGGGTGCAAAAGCCGTCCCGAATCGGGATCACAGAAGCCAAGCTGCACAGCTTCAACCAAGGTTAAAGGCTTTTCTAAATCAATTACAAGGCCAGTTTCCAGGGCCTTCACAAGTGGAACAAGCTGCTGCCCCTCCCTTACCAGACCCAGTGACAGCTCCATCAGTCCCATCCTGCATGCTTGCACAAGATGCATTGGCTCCCGCCCAGGCTGAGGTAGAAATGGCAGAAATGGGTCAACAAGTCGGCGCATTACCACTTCACCAAGAGAGACTGTGTGGCTTAGTCCTTGTATGCTGAAACGATTTGAGGTTTCAAGGTAACAACCCTCCCTTATCAGTCGCTGGAGTGGAGTGCTGGGCTGAACGTTAAGCATTAAGCCCTCTTTAAAGCATGATACGAAAGAGATTAAAGCCCCATCTTCAGTGACATATTTTGAACATACTTTGTCTATTTTTCCACGGGAAAGTGCCTCTGACAGAACCAAGGTGCGACGTGTGTCATCTTTGCTTTGGAGTACCCTGGTGGAAGCATCATCAAGCAAGTGCTGATCCAATGCATCTGGAAGGGTGAGCAGGCAGCTGCTAGCTGGATCCATCCAACTACCACTCTGGTTGTCAAATAGCCCGAGTGACAAGGCCATCTTGAGATTCAGGGGCGGCGAAATGTCAAGCAAATGGCATCTTTCGAAGGCTAGCCTGAGGTCCATTGGACCTCCAAGGACTCTCAGAACACCTGCTCGGTCATCCAATAAGCCACAATCTACAGCAGTTATGTATGACATCAAACAGTCTCCTGAATAGACCATGGTTGAACCAGTGCTCACAAAGCCTGACCGAACAGCATCCCGAAGGCACTGTGGTCGTTCACAAAAGGGGCTGGATATTAGCCCACTGACGGGAGAGTAGAAATTTTTCAGCACAATATCCAAAAGGGGCAGAACTTTGGCCACAGGCAGAACCAGACCTCTGCCCATGGCTTCATAAAGGTCCACAGTGGCATTGCACTCAGTGTCCAAAATTGTCCCCGCAACGGGGTCAAGGAGACCCGCACCCACAGCCTCAGTCAAGGACAGCATCTCTCCACTGTGTGCCACTTTGACAGTGAGCACATCTGGCTCAAGAATACCTTCAAGCACAGCATCCTGCACAGTGAGTGACGGTCCCCTTCCCCCAGGCCGGCGTAGGGTGCCAGTGCCCGAGCAGTAGAGACCAAGCGCCAGGGCATTCTGCAGAGGCATGGGTATGGCCGAGTCAAGTAGGAAACCCCAACGAAGTGCTTCATCAGCAGTCAGCTGGGGAGGCCCCGTCCAGCAGCCACTGGCACCTTCTAGGAGACCTAACCGTACTGCCTCAGAACACGAGACTAGGCGACCTTCCCCTGCCCGCACTCGCAGGCGCTCGGCATCAATCAAGCCCTCTCGTACTGCGCTCCACAGTCCAATGGGCCTTCCGGTAGTGGGGTCTTGAATGTCACCAGATGGGCACTTAGACTTGTCTGCCACCAGGCCCTGACAGATGGCCAGCTCCAAAGGCAGTGAGGCTACGCTACAATCATTTACATTAACAACACCGATCTCTATGGCACACACAAGGGGAATATGTGTGTTACTTTCAGGATCTACCACAACTGTTCCAAACCCATCTATGATGCCCTGCTGAACAGCTTGCAAGATGTTTAGCTGCTCTTGTGAAATTGGATGAGTGAAACATTTCAAGCATTTGTCATACATTCCTCTCTCCAAGGCGACAGGAATACTGAGCGCACGACTATCTGACAGCAGGTACCCAGATGCAAAGGCATCATCTAAGCTCAAAACTTTTTCTGTGAAAGGATGAATGTAACTGTTTGAGTCAAGGCTGCCAAGGTAGCTTGGCAGCTCTGTCAAAGGTATGACAGTATCCTGCTCTCTCGAGTAAACCAACACAGAAGATGGGTCTATAACATGATCACAAAGCGCTTCATGCAACCCATAGACACCTTGCAGCAATGGGTGGCAAAAAGTTACCTTTTCTTGGTCAAAGCTGAGCCCTCGAATAGCCTGAGCTAGAGTCAGCTGCCCTGTCTGGGTGACAACCGTGGTCTCCCAAACAATCCAGCCCAAGACACTCGCTTCAAAGAAGGAAACAGGTTTCTTTGTTTCTGGATGCACCATTTGTCCAGTTTCTCGGTCTACAATGTTTCGCTCCAGAGCTTCTTCCAGTGTAATCATCCTTTTAGTCTTGAAATCTTGAACAGTGACATTGGAAAAGTCAACAAATTTTCTGGCTACAAATTCAGAAAAAGAGATTGGTTTCTTCGTCTTGGGGTTGGTAAAAGTTTTGAGTTTCGTGTCGTACAGTCCTTCAGATGTGGCAGAATCCAACGTGAATTCAGGAGCAACCTGGTCCATCACCACTAGTTCATTCATGCTTCGCACCATCACAATGTTGTCTTCAGTGACCTGCCATGTGGCCAGTGCGTCCTCCAAGCGCACTGTTCGTCCCGAGCTAGGAATAAACACTAAAAAGTTCCGAGGTGCCATTGCGTCCCGCTGTACAAGGGTGCGCAGAGGCAGTTTTTGCCCTACAACCAGCTCTGCTTCGTAGTCCTTACGGTACTCTGTGAATGTCTGCTTCACAACTACTTCGGTGCTACTGAAGGTTGACACTTCAGTAGTTGGCAAAATCTCTCCCTCAGTTTCATCCAGGTGACCAGGTGGCACCCTTGCCGGTGCTCTCCGATCTGTAGGCCTGACTGGCAACTTTGAGAAGTCTTCCCTGGGTGGCGTTTTTTGAGAAGATTCTTTTAGTGGCAGTCTAGAAGAGACTTCTTTAGTCGGGGATTTTCGAGGAGTCTGTTTAGCTGGCGTAGTTGTAACAGCCTCCTTGACTGGAACCCTTGGTGAAACTTCTTTTGCTGGAGATTTTCGTGCAACTTCTTTAGCTGGAGACTTCAGCTTGACTTCCCTGTCAGGTGATCTTGAAACAGTTTCCTTCGTTGGAAATGTGGGGGTTGCACGCGATTCTTTAGCTGGAGACTTCAGCTTGACTTCCCTGTCGGGTGATCTTGGAACAGTTTCCTTCGTTGGAAATGTGGGGGTTGCACGCGATTCCTTCTCTGTAAATTTTGGAGCCACTTCCTTTATAGGAGACTTTTGGATTTCTTTGTCTGGAGACACAAAAGATTCCTCCTTATTTGGAGACTTTGGAAAAGTTGCTTTAGCTGAAGACGGAGATTTTGACGCAGCTTCCCTAGAAACAAGCGTTGAAGGTGCTTCCTTAATAGAATAAATTTCTCTAGGAGATCTCAATGCAACTTCCTTCTCTAGACATTTGGGCGCAACCTCCTTCGTGGGAGACTTGGACGCAACTTCCTTTGTGGGAGACTTGGACGCAACTTCCTTCGTGGGAGACTTGGATGCAACTTCCCTCGTGGGAGACTTGGGTGCAACTTCCTTAGTTGGTGACTTGGACACAATTTCATTCTCAGGAGATTTGGGTAGAACTTCTTTTGTTGGCGACTTGGGTACAACATCCTTCATTGGAGACCTAGATGTAACTTCCTCTGTTGAAGACTCCCGTGCTATTTCCTTTATTGGTGACTTGGGTGCCATCTCCTTCGTTGGCGATTCGGGTGCAGTCTCTTTTGTTGGTGATTTGGGTGCCGTCTCCTTTGTGGGAGACTTGGGTTGCGTCTCCTTTGTTGGAGACTTGGGTGCCGTCTCCTTTGTTGGAGACTTGGGTGCCGTCTCCTTTGTTGGAGACTTGGGTGCCATCTCCTTTGTTGGAGACTTCGGTGCCGTCTCCTTTGTTGGCGACTTGGATGCTGTCTCTTTTGTTGGCGACTTGGGTGCTGTCTCCTTTGTTGGCGACTTAGATGCAACTTCCTTTGTTGGCAACTTGGGTGTAACTTCCTTTGTTGGCAATTTGGGTGACATTTCCTTTGATGGAGACCCGGTTTCAACTTCTCTTGTTGGAGACTTAGCTGACACTTCCTTCATTGGAGATGTGGGTGCAACTTCCTTTGATGGAGACTTGGACACAACTCCCTTCGTTGGAGACTTGGACACAACTTCCTTTGTAGGAGCCTCGAACAAAACTTCTTTGGTTGGAGACTTCGACGCAACTTCCTTGGTTGGAGACTTCGACACAACTTCCTTGGTTGGAGACTTCGACACAACTTCCTTGGTTGGAGACTTCGACACAACTTCCTTGGTTGGAGACTTCGACACAACTTCCTTGGTTGGAGATTTGGATGCAACTTCCTTTGTTGGAGACTTGGGTGCAACTTCCTTGCTTGGTGACGGTGAGCTAGTTACTGTCCTCTTGCTGCCAGGAGACTCTGTTCGTATTTTCCTGGCTGGCCGCTTTGGCACAGGGGATCCTTCGGCATGAATACAGCCTCCGGCTCTTGCTTGACCAGGCTGAGTTTCTGGTGAATGCTGCTTTGAAGGAAATAAGCGACCATTGATATCTTCAGTCTCATAATCTGCCACACGTCCAAATCTTCTTGGCAACATTGGAAGTAAGGGCGCATCAATAGCCACCAAGAACCCAGATTTAATGGCTTCCCATATGAGTATGGGTTCTCGGCCATGCCTCATAAGTTTTTCCGTTTCAGTTTCAATGAAGCCCGAGCTGATACCATCTTGAACAGTAAAGATACGACCTTCATCAATGTCAAGCAGCACTGTGCTTAGATCAAGATATCCAGCTTTTGTCACTTCATCAAGGCTCAAAGGCTGACTACTGTTTGGAACCCAAAACAAATGCATATCATCATCATAGTACAGTTCAAAGAGTTGAATAAGGGTGTACTTGCCAGGGTGTAATGAGCCTGTGCTGTCCCGAGCTATGAGGTTAGAAGAAAATGCCTCACTAATCGGAAGACTCGTACCATCTGCAAAGTAAAGGCCTCGCTCTAAATCAACCATGCCTTGCTGCACAGCTTCCAACAAGCTGGGCTTTTCCACAGATTCTTGTACCTGAACAATTCCTAATTCTTTAGCCTCATCTAATGAGAAAACTTCACCAGTGTCCACATTTTGAACACGTCCTGGTTCTGGCATAGTGTAACCCGGCCTCATGATGATGGTGGTGCCTCTGATTACAGTAGTACGATAAAGCACAGGAGCAATGTATCTGATGCTGCGCTCTACATCGCTATAAGATGTAAATTTTGCTTTGTTGAATGGTAGAAGCTGTAAAAGACCAGAGTCCATGGCATCCTCTATGGACACATCTTGCCCAGTGAGGGGATTCTTCATGGTGAAGGTGGTCTGGTCAATCAAGCCTTGATTAACTGCTTCACATACATGCAAGCTATCCTGTGTGGGGATTGAGGGAGTTGGCAAAAGCAAGCCATCTTTAATGGCCTGCTCCAATATCATTGTTTCTTTTGTTACTGGGTGAGTGTACGTGCCCTCAGTTACGTTAACATACCCACGGCGCAATGCAACAGGAAAAGTTGGGGCAAGCATTGGTATAGGGATCACAGACTTGGGTGTGTGAAGCTTGTCAAATACTTTGAGCTTCAATACAGCATCCACCAGAGTCACCGAAGAATCTGGTACCACTGTGAGAGAACCAGACTTTTTGTCAATGACCTGAGAGACAAGTGCCTCCTCCAAAGTCAATGGGAACTCCGGTCCCGGTACTACAGACATGGGATTAGCAATGTCACACAAAACAGCCTCTTCCATTGTTAAGAGAGCCCCAGTTTCAGGATGAACAATTTGTTGGGATACTGGCTCCACAAGCCCTTGTTCCACGAGCTCTGGCAATGACAGTGGCCGGCCCACAGGCACGAGCACGTCCCCTGTGTGAGCGTCGACAAGACCTGCAGCCTCAGCTTCCCTCTGAGGCAACCAGCGGCCCTGCTGAGGTTCAAGCACTAATCCCTTGTCAGCTATCCCTTTGCTTTGAGCTTCTTTAGGGCTGACTACCAGTCTGCGCACTTTCTGCAAGGTGGGTTGCTGGGACGATGTTGCCCTGCCAAGAGTAACCTCAAAGCGAGGCACGGCGTACCGCGTCTCTTCCACATGCTTGCTCGTCACTTCCCTAGGAGCACTCAGCAATTCTTGGTATGCCACTGTGCTTCCCTTGCCTGAACCCTCAAGACAGGTCTGTACACTGGTCACAACACCTGTGACATTACCCCGCTGAAGCTTAGCAGCTGTTTCTGAGTCAAGGCAGCCCTGCTCAAGAGCCTCAGCAAGGGTCATGGTCTCTCCAGTCACAGGGTCTGTGACGAGCACTGAGGTTGTGGTGTGCACACTCTGCTCGGTGGTGGTCTTCGCACCATCCTGCAGTTCTCTGGCAGAATCTTCGCTGATGAGCCCCAATGCCACAGCTTCTTCTAAGGGCACCTCTCGGCCAGTAGTAGCATCCCTGATTTGCAAACTTGTGTGTCGAACCACTTTGGTGATTTCATGAGTTGTACGAATTGGTTCAGAAGACGTAGCTGTTGCGTGAACCACTTCATCAGTGGCCGATTCCCTGAGAGCTCCGAGTGCCTTGGCTCCCAAAAGAAGTGGTGCACCAACAATGGCAAGCATGCCTGTTTTGATCGCTTCTTCAATTTTCCAACTGCGGCCAGTGCTTTTGTCAGTGTAAGAGTCTTTACCTAAATCTATTACACCTTTTCCAACTGCATCCTTTAACTTGATTTCTTTTTTTGTGCTTGTTTCTCGAATAATGATTCCTTCATCGTCCACACTGTCTTTCAATATACTGGCTACTGTTGAGGTTGTGCCAGGAGTTCTGTACTGCGGGCTTTTGGAATCAGCTGAAGGTTCCTCGTGCTCAAGCTCAGAAAACTTTGGAAAGTCTTGTTTGGATGCCTCCAGCTCTCTAGCTTTCACCTCCACTATGTCTGGCTGACCGACAACCCTTGTGACATGGATAGACCTTGTTGGCCCATGCCCAGGAGCTGCACTATCCGGACGCTGCAGCAGAATCACAACTTTACGCTTTATTGCCTCTTCCATGGTCCATGTTTGCTTTGTACTTGCATCATGGTAATGCCCCGTTGCACTGAGTAGATTCTTTTCGAGGGCTCTTGTCAGTGTAAGAGTTCTTTTTGATCCAAACTCATGTATGGTTGCTGAATCAGAGTTCAAAATCTGCATTTTCAAAGTCTCTTCTAAGGACACCAGCCTGTCAGTGCCTGGTATAAGAAACAGTCCTTCCTTGGCATCAAACAATCCCTGCTCAATAGCGTCTTTCAAATACCATCCACCAGGAGGAATGTCTAGAATTTCTACTTCAAATTTAGGATGTCTGTTCTCAGTGACTTTGTGCATTGGTTCCTTCGGTTGTAATGTTTCCAATTGTTTCACAGTTTCTGGAGCCGTCTGTTTTGAAGGAGAAGCTTCACGGCTCTTTGGCTTTGACTGAACTTTTCTTGATGGCGAGGCATCTCTGTCTTTTGTTGCTTCAGGTAGCTTCTGTTTTGGTGGGAACATATCTCTGGTTTCTGGTTTTCCAGGCATTTTTTCAAGTGTGGGCTCATCTTTCTTCTGCAGTGTTTCGGGCACCTTTCTCAGCGGGTATGCATGTCTCTGCCCTGGTTCTTCAGGAATCTTTTGCACATAGGGATACTGCCCTGCAGTATCAGGTGTTTCAGGAACATTTTGTTGCATAGACGGCTGTACATCCTTGCTCTCTGGCATTTCAGGTGCCTTTTCTGTCGTGTGGATATCTCGTTGCTCAGGCATTTAGGTGGCTTTCTTTCTGGAGAAGCATGTTTTCTTTCAGATGTTTCATGTGCTCGTTCCCCTGGGGACACATTTCTGGGCTTTTGTGTCTCAGGTCCTTTCTGCTTGAATGGAGATGTGCCTCTGACTCCAGGCACTTTTTTTGGTGGGGAGCTGTCCCTGCTTTTCGATAAAGTCGGCCTCTTTTTTTCTGCAGCAATATCTTTGCTTTCGCTCTTTTCAGGGGTTTTCTCCAGTGGTGGTACATCACTGCCTTTCAATGTTCCAGCTGGTTCTTTCGGAGGAGACATACCTCTCTGCCCAGGTGCCTTTCTCGATGGTGAAACGTCTCTGCCTTTTAGTGTCTCAGGTGCCGTTTGTTCTCCTGAAAATTGAATTCTGGTTTCCAATGTTTCTGTCACCTTCGAAGTGACAGACATGTCAATGCTTTCCATCTGCTCAGACAATTGGTTCTCTGGTAATATTCTATTTTTGAGTCCCTCTGTGCATGGAAATGTACCCAAAGGAGCGTCCTCAGCTGTTTCTGGCATTTTTCTCAATGGGGATACATCCTTTTGATCTGGTGAACCGGGAACCCTTTTAGATGGCGAAAACTTACCCTCTGATGTTCCAGGCACATTTTTAACTGGAGACTCATCTCTGTCTTTGAGGCAACCAGGCACAGTTTGCAGTGGCTCCCTTTCAGATGGTGACATAGGTCTGCCTATTGGCATTTCAGGTGCTTTACTCAACGGGGACCCCTCTCTGCGTGCATCCTCTGCTAAAACAGGAGTTTTCTTGGTTGGTGACACATCCCGTCTGTTGGGTGATGCTGAAATGCTCTTAGGTAATGACCCATCTCTGTCTTCTGGCATCCCAGGTGTCCTTCGCACTGCAGACACTTCTGTTTCTTTTAGAGTTTTCGGTGCGTCTCCGGATGAAAAAACTGCCTTATCCACTTTTGCTTCGGGTTTCCTTTTTGGCGGTGACACATCCCTTTTTTCTGGAGTTCCGGGCACATGTTTAGAAGGCAAAGTATCTTTAGTTTCTGGTTTTTCGTGTGCCATTTGTAGTGGGGCCTCAACCCTTCCTTCTTGTGTTACAGGAATACTTCTTGATGGAGAGCCATCCCTCTGCTTTGGCAATACAGGTTCATGTTTGGCAGATGATACATCCCTTCCTACTGGGCCACCAGGTGGCTTCCTCAATGGTGACACCTCTCTCCCCCCTGACACCCTTTTAGGTGGGGAGAAGTCTCTTGAATGCGGCGATTCCGGACTTTGTTTCAATGGCGGTACATTTCTCCCTCCGTGCGTTTCAGGCACGTTTTCTAGTGGAGACACCTCTTTTGATAAATCATCGAACATTTTTTTTGGTGTGGTCACTTTCTTGCCCATTGGTGATCCTGAAATGTCTCTCAATCGAAGTGCCTCTTTATCCTCTGCAGATCCTGGCACCCCTTTTGGAGGGGACGCTTCTCTTCTTCCTGGAAACAGAGGTGCCTCCTTCAGCAGTGACGCATCTTTCTTCTCTGGAGACTTGGACAACTCCTTAGGTGCCAACACATCTCTTTCCTTCAGCATTCCAGATCTTTCTGATAAGAAAACGTCCTTCTTGCTTGGTGATGGTGATTTTCTTTGTGGGGAAATGTCCCTACCCTCTCGTTCATCAGGTACTTTCCTTAATGGGGATCCGTCTCTTCCCTCCCGTGTTCCAGGCATCCTTTCGGGTAGTGAAGTTTCCTGGACTTCCAGTGTAGTGGTCACCTCTTCCAGTAAGGAAATATCTCTTTCATCTCTTTGCTGTTGCCCGTGTATCATCATTTTGGATGTAGTGTCATCATCTGCAGGTGTTCTAGCACTCTTTCTCAGAGAGGGCATCTTTTCATTTTGTGATGCAGGGACCAATCTTGTTGCCGACATATCTGAAGGCTCTTTTTGTTCAGACGGAGATGTTTCTCTACTTTTGAGTGCCTCCTGTCTTGATGCAGGTTTACCTTGGTGGCTTGGTGTTTCAGTCATCTCTTGTACTGGTGACACATCCTTCATACCGGATGCATCGGGTTTAATTTTTGACGGAAGGCCATCTTTATCATCGGGCTTTTCAGCTCCCTTCAGCAACTGTGACGCAGCTTTTTTTGATGATAAAGGTTCTGCCTGTCTCAGTTTATATGGACTTCTGTTTTCCACTGTGAGAACAACTTCTGTACGAGTCACATCTTTGATGTCAGATGCCCCAATTGTTTTTTTAGGTGGGGACGCATCTCTCCTTTCAGGTGATGATATAGCCTTTTTCACAGGAGAGACATCTCTTTCTGGTACTGCTCTGGTATCGGGTGACTTCCCTTTAGATAAGGCTTTGCTGTGATGTATCGAGGGCTCCATTTGCTTTGACGGAGATACATCCCTTCTCTCCACTGTTTCAGGCGTAGTCTTCCTTGGAGAGACATCCTGAATTTCTTGTGGGCTTTTTGATGGCGACACTTTGCTTTTTGGTAATGGAGGAGTCTTTTGTTTCGTAGGAGATTTGAAAGCGTCAGGTTTTTTCATTTCTGGGCCACCGTTCAGTCGCCCACCTGGAAGGTCATCACGCATTTGAGATTTTTCTAGAACTTCCTCTAGCATTTCCTCGATGAGCACTGGCTCATTTCCTGTAACATCCTCTGACAGTACATGTTTGGTAAATGGCTCTTTTGTTGTTACAGGGCTGCCTTCAGATGGCGTCTGACCCAAAGGCAGGGTTTTCTTGCCTTTAGGTAACACAGCTGGTGGGGATGGTTGTGTTCGTTTGATCTGCTCCGGTTCCTTAGTTGGCGAAATTTTCTCATGCTGGCCAATGTCAACGAATTTCGTGGATGTTTGGGTCACTAAAACTCTAACATCTTCAACACTCTTGTGCTCTGAAACATCGTGCTTCTCAGACAAGGTCTTCAAGACTGGTTTGCCAGTAACAGATTCAGACATTGAAGGCCTGCCTAGTTGTGTAGACTGTGTGTTGTCACTAGTGGGATGTTTTGTGCCCTTGGCTGGAGTTTTTGTTGGGCTCCTTGTTTTCACAGGTGATGTGTCACCAGGCCGCTTACCCCCTGTGCTTGTCGGTATCCTGTCCTTTGTCTCAGCAACTTTGTCAGGCTTGGCCTGTGCGTCTGGTCTCTTAGATAGGTCTGTTTCACGGTCGAAAATGCCTTCAGCGAGTTCATCTGATTTTTCTTTGAGTGTACCTGCATGCGTGTCATGAAAAACGCGAGACTTTTCAAAAAATTCGTGCCTCGATGTCACGTGATAAGTGACCGTGTGCATGCTTTCTTCCTCATCTGCAGTCAAAGGTGGTGCGTGAGAAATAGGAACCTTGCGTTCCTTTGGTTGCCTTGAAAAATCCTTATCAGGAGCTTCTTTAGGTGGCGAGCCTCCAAGTTTTGTCCTGGGTAAGCCAGAATCTGTCGCAGTGGGCTCCTGTGGGACATCTTTCAAAAGCTGATCAACCTGATCTGTGATGTCACCATACTCTCCAAATGTCTGCAAATGCTTATTCACAACCCTCCTGCTGCTTTGCAACACACTTCCTTCTCCGGTGATGTCTTCTGTGTCATCATACACAAGGTGGGCCTCAGTTCTCCGAATTGGCTCTGGAGTGACTGGTGTTCGTTTGGCAAGGTCACCCATATCCTTGGGCCACTCTGTATCGGGACTGAGCAGGCCACTTTGCACGGCATTCTGCAACGTTTGATCCTCTGCAGTTAATGGCGCGTCCTGTGAACCATGTGATGACACAGTGACATAGCGAGTGATAGTCTTAGTCACAGTAGCAGTGCTGACTGTGATTCTCAGCAGGCCACGTAAAAGTGCAGCCCCTTCAGGTGTGATCACTCCCTTTGCGAGTGCCTCCTTCAGGGGAATGGGAAGCTTTGTTTTTCTGTCGCGTATTTGGCCAGTGTTTGGATCAATGAGACCCTCAAACAGAGCCTCTGAGAGAGTCATCTCTCGTCCAGTATCATCCTTTAAGCCAATTTTCCTGCAAAACATCTCAAAAATTTGAGGCTGCATGATCTGCTCTTCAACAAGCTTTTCAAAAGGAATTTCGCGTCCAGTGTCCTTGCATGTGAAAACCCCAGTTTTAGGATTTAAAAGACCTTGCGCTACAGCATCATTGAAACTAAGGCTCTTCCCAGATGTTGGGTCTTGGAAGGATGAGACATTAAATATTGTTTTCTGGCAGACAGATGTAACAAACCCAAGGCGCACTGCCTGACTGAGGGTGAGCACTTCACGTGTCGCCAGATTGACAAATCTGCCATCTGGTGTAAGAACTCCCTGTGCAAGAGCTTCAGAAAGTGACAGTGCCTCCTGAGTTCTCGGGTGCACAATGCACTTGACATAAGGGTCTAGCAAACCAATTGAAACGGCTTCAAGAAGGGTCATCCAGGTGCTAGTCCATGGATTTCTCACCTGACCATCCTCATCCAATAAACCACGATCGTGAGCATCCTTGAGAGTCAACGGAGGATTCAGCAAAAGTTGCTTTCGTGCCTCAGATAGTGTGTGTTGCTCTTGCGTGGCAGGATTGACATATCGGCCTGTATCAAGCAAGAGCCCATCACGCAGGGCTCGAGGCAGTGTCACTAATGTTCCCTCACGTGTGTCTGCCACTTCTGCAGTGTCTGCCGAGAGGAGGCCCTGTGCTAGCGCCTCACGCAGAGTGTACTGGTCCCTAGAGTGCTGGTCTCTCAGCTTCCCAGTGGCATCGTCAACCAGCCCAGTGTCTAAAGCATATGATAAAGTCATGCCTTCACTATCTTCAACCCGTTCACGTACCAACCAACCCTTAGCGAATGCCTCGTCAAGAGGTACCGGGATACCAGTATTGGGATCGTTAACGAAGCCAGTGACGAGATTCACCAGGCCCCGATCGCGTGCCTCAGCTAGCGACAGTTCAGTTATCCTGATCAGACGAAGCCTAAGCAAGTACACCACTTTTTCACGCTTTATAATCCCAAGCTGAACGGCCTCCTCAACAGTGATTGGTCGGCCACTTTTGGGGCTCAGGAGAGTGGCCCGTTCAGGGTCGTACAGCCGTTTATTGATGGCATCACGCAGATTCAGCTCTGTGCCTGAGGCATCCCTGATGCCACAAGGTTCCAAGAGAGTAGCCTTGAGCCTTGAATCCAGAAGCCCCTTGGCAACAGCTTCATCCAAACTGTGCTCTTGTCCTGTTGCAATATCCACAAACAGCCAACGATCTATCCTCAGGGCTCCACTTCGGACTATATCGGGTAATGACACTTCGTCAGCTGCTGCTTCCTTAGCTGGCGATGCCCTTGGTGCCCCAGTCTCGGCAAATGTTATAGGCGCACTGGTCTCGGTGAAGGTCTTGAACTCTCTAGTCTTGGTCAGTGTCTTGACTGCACTAGTCTCGGTCAGCACGGCAGTGCACTGGGAAGAAAGAAAAACACACGATCACTGCAGTTACAATTGCGCCAACATGAATCACGCTGAATTTTCTTTGCATTTTTTCATAATACCCAGTTAGAAACTGTACTGGAAACAAAATAAAAAATTTATCGTAGCACCCTACGGACCAACCATTCAGCTCCTGTAGTCAAGCTCTGCCTGTACAGCCTGTTTCACATTTAGTGAAAATCTCGGAACACATGAATCGCGGTGTGGCCAGTGCTGCAGTCGCGCATTGGCAGTAGGTTGCGCATGCGCAGACACTTGAAGGGCTGCAGTGTTACACCGTATCATCTGCTATGGCGGCACGTGAGTACAGCGCTAACTGCACCACATGTCATGCAATCCGAGATTTCCCCCAAGTGAGAAACAGACTGTACGCACATGTCGCATATCCTTACTGTGGCATGTCCTCAGCTACTCTACAGTGAAAAATTCCGATTTCTTTTAAGAAAGATAATCTGATTGATTGATTTTATTGATTAATTTATATGTGAGGTTTCACGTCCCAGAACCACCACATGATTATGAGAGACGCCACAGTGGAGCACTCCGGAAATTATGACCACCTCGGGTTCTTTAACGTACACCTAAATCTGAGCACACGGGCCCACAGCATTTTAGCCTTCATAGAAAATGCATACCAAAGAGAATCTGAGCTACTCTACAGTGAAAAATTCCGATTTCTTTTAAGAAAGATAATCTGATTGATTGATTTTATTGATTAATTTATATGTGAGGTTTCACGTCCCAGAACCACCACATGATTATGAGAGACGCCACAGTGGAGCACTCCGGAAATTATGACCACCTCGGGTTCTTTAACGTACACCTAAATCTGAGCACACGGGCCCACAGCATTTTAGCCTTCATAGAAAATGCATACCAAAGAGAATCTGAGCAAGTTCATAAGTCTAGTTCTACATTTTATGCACACACGAAGATACAACACTACTAAACATGTTGAATCATAGCTAATGTTGCTTTTATGCCATAGACTCAAAACAGAGCACTAATAATAATTAACCACTATAATGACCACAATTACGAGCGATGCCATAGTGGAGGGCGCCGAAAATTTAAACCACCAGGGATTCTTTAACATGCACTAAAATTTAGGTACACAGACTTCAAGCATTTTTGTATTCATAAAAAATGCAGACACCGCGACTGCGATTCGATCTTCCAACCTTTGCGTCAGGAGTCGAGCACCATAACCAGTATGTCAGGATTACAAATTGGTCAAAATGCTTCTAAAGCTACTGAAAAAATTGTGTCACTGATACAGAGTTGTGAATAGTTATAAATACCAAGTAGACTCATAATTCAAACCCCAGCACTCTGTTTATTCAGAAGAATTTTGAATTTTCCGTTGGCCAGTTATACTTTTAAGGTTTTAAAGGTCCTAGTTCAAACTGTTCCTTTAAATAAATTTGGTAACTCATACGTCTTATTTACAAAAAAAATGGCTACCTTTGCTTATTCTAGCCTAATGTAACAGCTCATATATTTGAAAAACATTGAAAATAAAGCCAATTACACACTTGCACTTGTCAAAAACATAAAAACTACGGGAAGGAAAAGAAAAAAGAACAGATGGCTGCAAAGCGCGTGATAACCTGCTATTTCTAGTCTTCCCAGCGTGTTTCACCTTGTCATACTTAAGATAACACCTAGTGACAAAAATCTAGTGTTCTCTGGAGTTTCTTGTCAGGAATCTGTGACACCCTGGCACAAGTACACCACACGAAGTCTAGCTTTCCTGAGAGACAATTGAGTTCCAGGAATGCAGTGGCCTATCACAGATTAAGAATGCTGGGACACGAAAGAGGTCTTCCAGGCTCCAAATTCTTCTGCCAAAATACCACAATTTAAACTGATGGCAGGCCATGCACAGGAGTCAACTACTCAGCTAAGTACCTACTTAATCAACTACTTAACGTTTTTTTTTGTAGTTTCCAATATATTTATTTGATGTGCCAATTCTGTGACCAACTTAAAAAGAGAACTTACATTACATTAATCCATAGACACCTAGAAGCAATTGCATGCATAGGTCAGCGAACTCACTTATGATTCAACCAACTCGGACTCACTCAGACTCAGATTGAGCTGCGAGTCTGAGCGAGTCCAGGCAAGTAATATTTTGGTGGGTTCTGAGTCTGAGTAAGACCAAAGTGCAAGATTTATTTTTGAGTGAGTCCAAGCGAGTTCCACGTTTCTTGGCTAATCTATAGTCATCTAAAATAAGCCATAGAGTTTAATAAAATTAACTAGAGGGAGAGACTGGCGCTGCGATCGTTCAGCGACCATGGGAATGATGGGTAGTACACAGATTTTCCTAGTCTTCGTACTTGCGGGCAGCGAATCGTACTTGCAGCTTCGTTTATTGCTGTATTTCAGTTTTGTTTTGAAAGAAAGATTGAACCATTTTGAACTTCGTGACCCGATTTGGAGAGGTAAGTCTAAAAGATTAAGGTTGTGAAGTGCAACCGCTGAACATTTGCTTCTTTTGTTTCGTGAGAAAACAGGTCCAAGCCACACGAACACACACGGAGCCAGACTCAGGCCAGAAGTACGAAGATTAGACAAATATGTATACTACCCATCATTCCCATGCTCGCTGAAGCGCCGTGCGTTGCAGCTCGCATAGACACTAGCGCCAGAGTTTCCTCTAGTGTATATTAGGAAACTCTATGCTACCAGCCTTACCTGGATTCATTTTTACACTCGTGTCTACTCACAAATATTCTAAAGCAGTGTTGTTCATAAATCATTTCAATAGCTATCGATCAGAGGCATGAAATACATAGGTAGGGAGCCTTGACTCATCCCCCCCCCCCCAATTCTTCCATCTTCCAACAATGTTCTTTATAAATATATGTTATGCCACTATCTCTTTTAAAAGAATGTTCTTACTCGTATGCAACTACTTGTAACTCATAATAAAAGGTACTTTATGAACAGGTGCCAAGAAGAGCTTCGATTAGGTGAGATACTGGTGTTGGAGAGCATTTACATTATGGTCGAACAAGCAGATTCTAAACTCACTCGAACTCACTCAGACTCAGATTGAGTTGGTAGTCTGAGCCTGAGATAGTCTGGGTGAGTAAAATTCTGGCAATTTTTTGGAGTGAGTCCAGCAGAAGAAAATTTTTGTGACCGAGTTCGAGTGAGTCCGGATAAAGAAAATTTTGGCGAGGCCCTATTGCAAACTATATTTCATGAGCGAGCCTGAAGAGCTCCACAATTTTTGCCAACCTATGAATGCATCCTTAGAGAACTTGGTGGCGTCTGAGTGTAATCTAAGACACACTATCCCAGCGAAAAACAAGGAACCTCATATCATACACATATGAAAAATAACAGCAGCACTGGAAAAAAATAATGCAGTTTGTTTCTTTTACTTCTACACACTGCTACATTTATTTCTAAGGTTTTCCTGGCCAAAATTATAATATGGTTATGAAGCACGCCACAGTTGAGGAATCTGGGTAAACTTTACCACTTGGAGCATGTGTGCCTAAACCAAGTACACTGGTGTTTTTGCATTTCACTCCCATTAAATAGGACTGCCACGACTGATAGGGTAACAAATACATGTCTTCTTTTTTAGCAATGAAACACCTTGCCTGCTAAGAACCATGGCAAGCATTTACAGACACTGTCATATTGATGAATCTGCTGCAATATTGAGATATTTGAGCACATGTAACTCTTACATTTGAAACGTGCCCTATTTTTATTATTATTGAGCAATCGTCTAAGTTTCCAGATTCCATGCAAGTTACATTAACCTGACACAGGAGAAATATTCAGCTGGTGAGCCCAATGCCATGTCAACATCAGTGAATTTTCACAACAATCAGATTAAGGTGCACACATTGTTTGTAAAAAAAAGGAAGCAAAATTTTTTATAATGATTTGCTATCTCCCACAATGATCTACTAAATAAACAAGTACAGCTCAATTTATGATGCAGTATATACGTCAATGTTGCTCTGAAGTCGTGGTCACCATTAGGTTCCTTTGAATAGTACACAGAACTGAACTTTTTTTATGTCTAAATTGATCAGCTGAATTTGAATCAACTGCTGCAACCTCTCTAAGTCAAAGCAGTAAACAACTTATGACAGGCTCAGGTGTTTAAAAACCACAAAGTTAAGATCAAGACATTCATGCATTCTAGATAACGTTGTAGTATGAGTGAATTGGTGATTCATTATCAACATGACTACAGAGCCATGACATTAACTCTAACATGGAAACTGCTTAAGTCAGCCTCCGTGTTGTGCCTTCATTTCTGTCCTTGGTCGATTCGTACAGTGCAGCCATGTCAGTGTTCATGCATTCAGTGCACAAACGGCTTTAACACATGCACGATCTGACAACAAATGCAGACGCCATTCGTGGAAACTACGAGTTCATAATGTACACCATTTTGGAAGCCAGATGACAAACTAACATGCAGGATAGCAACACAAGCAACCTCATAATCAAATATAAATTAAGGCAGCTTCACACTAAAAGTGCAGAGCCTGAAGGAAGGGCAGAGCTGTTGTTTTCTTCTTTCCTCCTCTCTTTACTTTGCTCCTATTCCTTTTGTTTTCTCTCAATATCCGTTTCTTTTTGTCTCTTTCAGTGCTTTTTCTTTCTTCTCAATATTTTTTCCCTTACTTTCCTTATTTTGTGCTTGCTTCCCTTTTTTTTTGCCTATTGCCTATTTTTATGCATCATAGTTTTGCCTGTGTTACACCAAGCACATAAGCTGTATTTTTTTCTTCTGACGGTAAGTGATCATCAAGGTGCTCAAAGAACGAGAGGAAGAAGACTTCTCGTGGGTCCCAAGGAGTGTTCTATATGCTACCCAAGAAGCGTTATGCCAAGCGACGCCAACAGCACACAACAGCATACAACAGCTCGGCCCCCTAAAATGCTCCACACTTAAACATGACAATGGTCACTATATCCTGGAGACTACACCATTTACGAAGTCAAGTGGCAAGAAAACTGCAGTGCGAGTAAAAAAAAAAGAAGTAATAAATCGGTCTGATGAAGGATTCTTTCAAAATAGATATCGCAATTTTCCAGGTACATTCAAATCTCTATACATATAATGCAATATCAGTAATAACGAAGTACATAAAAACTAGTCTTGCAATAGATATAGTATTAGGAATATACTTTTGTAACCAATCTTTGTATACAACAAACTTGTTTTCGTGTAAGATGCAATTTTATTATTGATATGTGGGGTTTAACGTCCCAAAACCAGCATATGTATATGAGAGACGCCGTAGTGGAGAGCTCCGGAAATTTCGACCACCTGGGGTTCTTTAATGTGCACCCAAATCTGAGCACTCGGGCCTACAACATTTCCGCCTCCATCGGAAACGCAATTTTATTATAACGCAATTTGAGTGTGTTGGGCTGATTATCCCAAAAGTAAACCAAGGTCAACCTCAAATCTTTATTTTTTAAATGTCGTGCAGAAACCCCAGTGCTGGTGCACCAAGTGTGCGACCAACATGAAGATTGATGCGACCATCATGAAAAAATAAACTAGAAGCAAACACAATTCCATGCAGCCATTAAGAAATTTCCCAAGGCTCTTTCCTCGCATGATTGGCAAACGTGTGACCTCGAAGATGAGGCGTATTGTTGAAAAGATGTTGGTGAGCTGCTTGGTTAGGATTCTCGATAGAATGTGTCAGCTCACCTGATCAAGGACGTTGCAAGATACAGCCCTTCTTTGTGTTTTATTAGCAAAGAATCTGGTTTGGCCGATGTAAGCTTAGCCCCAACTCCCTATAATTTCATGCAGAAAATCCAAATTGGCACTTAACAAGCTGTCAGATCTTTGTAGACACATTTCTTTTAAAATAATATCTGGGTTTAACATCCCGAAACCATGATATGAATACGAGAGACACTGCAGTTGAGGGCTCTAGAAATTTCAGCCACCTGGAGTTCTTTAACGTGCACCTAAATATAAGTACACGGGCCTCATAAAAATTTTTACACCATCGAAAATGCAGCCATGGTAGTCGAGATTCATTCTTGCGATTTTCTTCCTATCAAAAAGACCAAGCCTTTGTGCAAAAAGATGCACACCAGGCCAATGTTGCATTTCATGGTGGATGGGATGTACTGAATTCCATTACCCTTTGTGGTCATCTGTCAAGGCCATGCCCCTTCCCCCCCTCCCCCCCCCTCATGTGAAGATATATGCTCCAGTGACAGATTCAGAAGCTCTCAGTGTGCATGCTTACTTGCATTATCTGTTTATTTCAGTGAATTGCATCACTTTTCATCAATGTTTTTCGATTACATATGGCAGTTTTGCTTGCCTCTAGTTGAGGGCAGCACTGTTCAGATGGTAGCATGCAGTGCTGACTGGATGGCAAAATTTTCTCTGTGGGTATTTTATTAATGAAAAATGTGCTAGTTCAGAGAGTCCAATGAAAATTTTAGCACAAATGAGGACTATGTAGCACCTCTAGGTGGTCTTCGCTCACCCTCGGATAACCTTAAGTTAAAAACACCGACCTGTAAAAATCTGAGAGGTGACAGTGTGTGGTGATCACCTACAATACAGTGTAGGGAACAGTACACATTTTTTTTAGATTTCATAAATGGCTTTTCAATCATGCTTTTTCAAGTTACCTTCCCACAAAAATACAACTGGTTGCCGAAGGCATGAAGGAACAAAGACACCTCTTCTTCAGATAAAAACTCATTGCACAGCTCATTTGTGACATGCAGTCAAAACCAAAAAGAGGTGCCTATCTGCGAATTCCCCGGGATATAAGCACTTGGAGGGCAAGTCACACTTCATACATAAAAAAAAATAAATCGCAGGTTTTTGTCACTGCGCAGGGTGCAGTGATAAAACGCATGCCATGACAGCGACTCATGGCTACTAGCAGTGCTCACTAACACTACCATGTTTAAATTCCGATATATGCCTCGTAAAAGGAACGGGCCGGCACTACAGCGCAGTTGGTAGAGCATAAGATGTGTTAAACAACAGCCAGCGGCAAGTTACTTCGCTTTCTTCCCATATGCATTACAATCAAAGCTAATGATATCACCGGTACTTTCTTTGGCAGCGCTGTCTCTTAGTTCTCATCAATATTGTTTAACAAACAAAAGCGAGCCCCTAAACTTCATTTCTTTCCTACAACCCAGTATGAACTATGAGAACACATGAATCAATATAACCGCGAACTGAAAGTGGGAATTAAAATGCGTTACGAATACTAGCACCTTGCTTTATTGTTTATCAGTATTGTTGTTTTTTTTTTGCTATCCTGATGTGACAGAATGCCACATGCTTACTGGGCCCGTTTGAAGAAGGCAACATGCAGAACCATGAATTACTCACAGCTCTTTACGCCACTTAACACAATAAAGGCCGAGAGCTTCGGCACTGCTTCGTAGTTGGCTTTTTGAAAGATGCCTGGCATCACCGCACACTAAAAATGGCTGCTTTCATTACAGCAAAGACGACTGGCATATTGCAGCAGGCACTAAAGAAACAAAAGACAAAAAAAGAGAGGCTGAAACGTTAGCTTTGACAGGCCTGCTAAGAAGCAGCGTCTCTCATAGAGGTTCATCTGAGCCGGCTTAAAGAGAGGACAGAGCTTAACACGTAGAGGAGTAAACAGGCGGCATTCGACGGAGAAAGGCCGAGGAGGAAGATTTATGAGCCAGGCGCAGCTGCTGCAACGAAGAAAGACAAGAGAGAAGGAAAGAACAATAGCTGTGCATACAAAGAACTGTTGCGTAGCAGGCAGAAATATGGGTACTTCCTTTACTTTGTGCGAACGGCAAAGTGTAGAAAGAAGTAACACTTGATCTATAAAAAATACATTGACGATTACAATACTGCCTCATGAAATGCTGAGCACCGCTTCATGTTGAGGCAACGCCAACTGTGTTCAAAGCTTTGGCTTTCCCCAAGCCATTGACTACCATTACTTTTCAGAATAGAACAGTACCACTATGCTATTCTTCATCTTTCTGTGGATAAGCGAGGTACCCACTTCCTATGATAGTTCATCCCATGACGTATATAATTTTGTATGCTCATTCATCTATTAAGGAGAGATGCAAGCTGGAAAACGGAAGTTTTTCTCAAAATTTCATATTTGTTTTTATTTGCTTTCATCAGTTTCAGTTTTTCTACATTCACAACAAAAAAAAACGAAAACTGTAATTAAACTCGTAGTAGGTTAAAATCGCTTTTAAGGAGCAAAAGATGGCTACTAAAGAAAGGGCTCATTGTCCAGAGTCCCCTGGAAATCGTCACCTGGTTGTTTCCCATTGCATTTCGCAAGAGGGGTTTACTAAAGCTACATGTTCAAATAGCCATGGTTGCGAAGCTCTCATGATGAAAAGAATCATTTTGAAAAACATATGTTTTTGCATAGATGAGCTTTAACTTATACCTTCAAGATGTGTTTTTCTCAAGATCCACTTTCGGACAACTTTCCGAGCTTAGACATAACGTTTCTTATATTTCTGTTAGCCCTATCGAAATGAAATTTTACCCACATATTTAGTAACATGTGAAGGGTGCAAGCATTTTCTTCAGAACTTGATATCGCCTGTATAAATATTACGAACATAAAGTAAGCAATTCGTGTGGACTGGGAATTTTGAGAATTCTCCCATGACAATTTTTCTTGACCACAAAAATGCTTTATACACACTTGATTGATAGTTATTTACATTCTAAAGTTAATGCGGAGCAATATGAGCTATTCATGGCTCGGAACTACAAAAGTTTAGTGGCACAAAAAATTTGTCTATTATAAAGTAAACTATATTTTATGTATATATATATATATATATATATATATATATATATATATATATATATATATATATATATATATATATATATACAGCAAAAGTTTCATTGCCATAGGCTACCGATTAGCCCAACCTTTTTTCCGGATCACACCCCCTTAAATCATTCAATTTGACCATACATTTATAGAGGAGACATACTGCCTCTGAAATGTAGGGATCAAGACAAATTCCGAAAACTTCTCTTGGATAAATGTTGTAAGAGAAGTCACAGCTGGTTGTACTAAATATAATTACGGGGTCTTGCAGGCCAAAACAACAATATGATCATGAGGCAAGCCATAGCAAAGAACTCCGCGTGATTTTCTACCACTATCCGATTTTCTTTAGCATGCACCTAAAATTTCACTTGTTCTTTCACACTGCCCACGTCAAAATGCTCCCATCGACACCGTAAATCGAACTTTTGCCCTCGAGCTTGGCAGTGCAGCTTTTAAAGGGGTAGGGGCACAAGATTTTCTAGACAAGATAGCCTGTGGGATCGATTCTCATGAACACGCATATATCTGCAGAATATCAACAAATATGGCTTGGAAGGTTTTTTACATGAATTTTGAAGTTTGCGTGCACAATCGACTACTATACGCTGTTCCTCACAGCATTGACACTCTCGAAAGTGACTCCACGGTGACCTTTTTACTTCTCTCACATCACCACACTACAGCCAACACAAGTTACGACGATGTCATACATAGTAGCCATTTCCGTTTTGTAAGATTTGCGCCAACATCTGAACTACTACTCAGTGGCTGCTCTTAAGTTTGTGGCCACAGTGCACGTTTTGAAGGTTTTGTGTGTGACACTCTTTTCCCAATTCCTATGCAAAAAGGCTTCTTGATACAGGCCATGCGAAAATGCGTCGCAGCTCTGTGTGCCGACATGGTTGTGTGTTGCAAATCAAGGTGGTGATAGTTGCGCCTGGCAGCTTGTTTTTGAGCACCCTCAAGCCGAAACAAAAACTGGTCAGTAACAAGGAGGAGCCTGTAGTTAGTTATCTGTCATGTTCTTCAGCAAACGATGTGCAAAGTTATGATCAACAGGCCCTCCAACACAATGCAGCAAAAAAAAAAAAAAAACTTGAGAGTGAAATTTTTGTGTCAGTACCCTTTTAAGCTACCACAGCAGGTTGTGTCAATTGTCATCACCATGCCAATACTGATACCATGAACTGTGCGCATACAAATGCTGCGAGAGACTGTGTACTAGTACTAAATCAGAGATTAAAAAGTGTAAAACAAGAAGTATGTTTGGGCAATCAAGTATTGCACTTCTTTAGCAGATGTGTAAGCACGAATACCAATTGTGAAAGGAACAGCGACACCTATGCAAGGCTAGATCCACCGGCTACCTACAACATCCTAATCTAACCTAGCCTTATTGTTCTGGGTATTGCAACCCACAACAATAACTCATCTGGCTTGAATTTTCCTCCTCAAAAACTATGCACATAATACATTCCTATCAGCTGATAGCCACATGCTGTAGACGACCAGAAAATACCAGGTGCACGACAATAATGCTTTGAAAGCAAGCAAGACATATCACTGTGTGGCAGATAGGCACCGTGGACTTAAGATAGTCCCATAATATCAGACCCAGCAACAACAGTTTCAGAATAGCCTCCTTGCATTGAAGATGTGTGGTGAAAAGACGCATGGCACTGACTATGTAAATGTAGCTTCTTAAAAAATCCTAGATAGAAGGAAGAGATGCTGAAGCACTCTCCAGGCCACATGTAGTCTACACCTACGAGTTTTTATATAATTTTTTACAGCAGAGCTGTAAATGACCCACTAGGTTGATTTCGCAGAACCAATGGCATATGTCTGTGAACAGAAAAAAACTACAACATCATCAAATGACATTGTATATCGGTCAAATATGGGCTGATTCCAGAAGCAGTGCAATACAAAGTGAAGCACAAAAAGCTTCAATAAAAGTGTTGTGGGGGTGCTGACACCCCCTGTAAAGTTGTTTGCGCCGCGTGGCGCACGTGTCTCGCACAGAAGCCGTATTTCGGAGTCACAACTATTGAGCGGTAGGTGGCATTGTGTTCACGAGCGTTGATCACCGCTATCATCATCATGGTTAGATTGATAGTGCCGACAGTGACCCCTGGCGGCAAGCCTTGGTGGCGCCAGGAGATAATTGAGCGAGTCTCTTTCTCTGGTGGCGTTTGGCGCGAACGGTTGGTTGTCTCTCGCGGTGTGTCCTCAGTGCACGGCACCGCCGGCCGTCTGCCGGGGGTTACTGTGGCGAGTCAGGTGTTGGCAACGCCGGCTTACGTTTGTTATGTTGTTGAATGTTGTCTAATTATGTGTAAGGTTGTTTAGCGTGTGGATCACAGTTGATGTTATAATAATTAGGCTGACGATATCGTCGATCAAAAAGTAGTTAAATAAATATGTGTTGTTTGGTTTGTTCCGAATTCGTCTGCTGCGTTTGTTCACTGCAAGAGCGTGGTGGCAAACACCACCTTCAGACCCCACACAGTACATTTTTCAATTGACCCCACACAGTACATTTTCATAGTGACCTCAGTGGCGTCTAGGCACTGCGTTGGTGCAGTCGGGCACGGCATGTATGAGTCACCTACACATTGCGAGAGTGTCCAAGACGCTTAGAATAACAGAAGGCTGAGCTAGTTGGTACTGGGAGCTAGTTGGTACTTGGGCAAACATGGACACAAGAAGGAGGTCAGGACACCACAAACGCCAACTTACAACTGAAGATGCGCAAAACGGTGGAAAAGAAAGAAGGCATGAGAAAGCCATATTCCAACCTATCAATTTGGCACACGAGGTGACCTGAAGCCCGACTGCAATGTCCGCCTGTACCACGAACTATTACTGAAATATTTCATGTTGTATTGTGAAGCATGTATACAGGACGCGTGTGTTTGTAAATCATGGAAGTTGCTTTTACTGCAGTTTCAAGCAGGGGAAGCACGGGTTACTTTTTTGCATTACCATTTTATTCAATGACGGTGATTGTAATGAAAGCAAGACTATGACTGGTATACTGGAGTAGAGCTGTGTGTCTTCTGAAGCCAGAAACGTGGCCCTTTTTATCAACAATGGCCTGTGGTCTGACTGCCTGCGGAGCACACCTGTTAACTGTAGCACCAATTGTTGCCACAGCTTGAGAGTTGTTTTTGACAAGCTCAGATATGGGGCCTCAAAAACAATTGTTGGAATTTTGTCCCAAAACTACTGTACGATTACAAGCGACACTGTAACTGAAGGCTACAAAAATTTCAACCACCTAGGTGCCTTTAAGTTTAAGCACATGGGCCTCAACCATTTTCACGTTGATCAAAAATTCAGCCACTGCTGCCTGAATACAATCCCGCAACCTGTGGGTCGGCAGTCAGGCACCAGAACCGCTAGGTATGTGGGGCCTCCAGAATTGCAACTGCTGAGCAGGTCACAGAAGCTCATGCAGAAACTACCAACTGCTTTCTCCTATTTCACATGCCATGATCGCGAATTGCTGTCTGCACAGCAGACATGGCATTTGTGAGAGTTCGCTCTTTTTATGTACCGTGGTTTTCAATGACTTATTAGAACTTCAAGCTTTTTTAGATTGAACACATTGAATGAAGCTTTAACAGCATCTCTGCACTTTTGAGCTCCATTTTGGAGCGAAACGCTCTAGGAAAATGTGCCAGCATTCATTAAATAGTGTCATTTTACTTCAGCAAATCTTAGCAACTACTTTTCTGGCTAGAGCAGCTAAAGGTGATTCTAGTGTATTTTGTTACGAAACTTCAAAATTCCGCAACATTGTATCAAATATGCATATGTATTGAATAAACAAAGAAGTTTTTTTTTTTCCTTTTGAAATCGAACAGAACACTGGTGTGCTGTAGGAAATGCACAAGCTCAGAAGACACAAAAGGTATCTCATTATAATAATGCATCCTAATGGTTAGCAGTGTTTACTTTTTACATATTACTTTAGTTTTAATTGTGTAATGTGACAATTTTATTGATTAAATACAAAATTTTGCCTTTAATTAACTTCATTAAAATATAATTTTCACATCCGCTGATTGCAGCACCCTCAACGAAGCATCATAGTAGGAGTATCACCACTGTTTTGCAGCAGGCAGCACAATGTCTCATACCAGCACATTATAATGATAATGTCCTATTTTTAATCTTAGGTTTCATTTTTGCTATTGAGCAAACTTTGATAGATGAAAGCTCGATATTTTTTATGCATTGTTTCATGCAAGTTTGGTGCAACTTTCCACAAAAATGCCACGCTGAATTGAGTGGCTCAAAGGGCCACTCAGTTTGGCACATTTGGCACAGTTATAAACCTGTACTGACACAAGACAATGTCGCAATGTTGCTACAACTGTACTCGCCCAACTGGCAAGATTGAGTGGCAGTTTTGGTGACTTCTCACAAAGCACCATCCTTTCGCACTATGTGCACGTGTGCATTTCCGAGCAAACAATTAATTGGCATAATAGTTAATCTCCCACCTTGAACACATATACAACAGTGCCCAGCATACTTGTGCATATGTGGCATCAGCATACAAAACTGCAAACGTTGGTTCCAGCCATTGGAGATAATGAAAAGAAATCTCTTGAAGGAAGGTAAGTGTGCAAACATAAAGACATAGGACAAACACCAATTATCAGTTGGAAAGCGGCAGCAAAAGATACAAGCGCTTCCACTACTATCGATATTAGTACATACCAAACATATAGACATATGGACTACCATCCTATGTAGCACATATCCTATGTAGCAGTGAAAGCACATGTGTGAGCCAGCTGTCGATTAACTTGCATGAAAACGAAATTTTTATATGCCTGCATGGTTCTCTTGCATAGATTCCCACAGAGCCAGATCGACACATGGTGCTCCATACCTGCACAGACAAACTTTCGTGTCTACTTATCTGCTGCTGTGTGTTCTCTTGATCTTTTCTCCTGTACCTTTGTTTACGATAAATTTTTGCCAGCAAGATTGACTTTCTGTTACGAAAGAAAAGAACTCACCTGCTGGTCAACTGCTTTTGCCAGGTCCTCAGCCAGGCCCAGGTAGCGAGCATTGAGCTCATTCACTTCAGCCGCCACCGCACCGCTCCCATCCGGCTCGAGCCGACGCCGTTTCGCAGCCAGGCTGCCGTCCAGGCTCGGGTGGTCTTGCTCGAGGCCCTCCGCAAAGCGCTGCAGCCGCAGGCCGTAGATCTGCCACAGGACGAGGAGGGGGAACGGCGTCGTAGTGACTGCAGACCCGCAGCGAGGCCACACCACGGGGTCCACGGATCCGTTTAGGCTAACCAGGAAGGGCCGTTTTTGTTTTTGTTTTGGTTGGGCAAGCCAGGTGGGGCAAGGGCAAGGGCCGTGCAAGGTTCTTCGGGCAGGCGCTTCGACGCAGGGAGGCGGCGGCAGGGCGCAAGGCGGCAAGAGCCAAAAGCCGGTCCTATTCTAGGTAGCACACACACGATGCAGACGATGAGATGCCACACTCTCGCTTTCTTCTGTTCCACGGCGGTGGGCCTTACACACACGCTTTTTGCCAGAGCACAAAGAGCAACACATCAAGGAAGCACGCTCTCCGCCGCGCTGTTTCCTGGTGTACAAAGCAAGCGGCACACTGAAGCCAAAAAAAGGGGGGGCGGGACACACACACAAGGTGGTGCACTGGAAAGAGGAGCGCGTGGAAAAAACTGCAAGCGGCCCCGGCGGGCAAGCTGCGTCATGCACCGCCACCGCCCGCTGCATGGAGGAACGGGTAGGGGAGTGATGGGAAAGATAAACACGACAAGGGCCCCGTGGCGTGGTCCCCGGGCGGCAGCATGCGGAGGAAAGCCACCAACCTGGGCCTCCCGGGTGAACCTTCCTCCCAGCACGTTCACCTCCTCAATGCGCGGCCGCCTGCCACTGACCTCAGTGTACAGGTCCTGAGGCAACACAGACATGTTTAATCCAACACACTACAAGCACAGCATGTACCCTGTGCTCCCCTACGGAAGATAGCATGCAATGCACAACAAACAAACTCCGAGTGGTTTCCAGCTCACCAGAGCCTGCTGCCGGTCTACGGAGGGGCGGGCTGTCTTGACCGCATTCACTCGCACCGTCGCCTGGCTGGCCCAGTTCCGCTCTTCGTCCATCTTGTTGCGGTAGGCGCGCAAGAGCTCAGATGCTGCCTCACAGCTGCGCAACCTGCGATGCCCAAGCACACATCTCTGGCTCACACACTACAGATTTCAGAGTTCTGTGTGGAGATGGATGCTCTTATATTGTGCTTTTGCAACTGTTAAACGGGATGAGAAGTGACTGACAGCTCAGCTAGTTGGTAAAAATTCATTCTATAGAAGAAATCAAGACACCACAACAACTGCAAATGCGCACAATGGTAGAACAGAAGGCAGCACGAAAAGTTATCTGTGCATGCCCTGGCAATAGACTAACCTATGAATACAGCACGTGTGCGGATCTATGTGATAGATGAGAGTTAAGGCATTTGATTTCATATTTATGCGAGTTAATGAACGGGTGGCTCACACATGCACTACCACTATTATTGATATGCCATGCCTCAATCATCAAACCCATGGCTTTTTTTCCTATACCAGTACAAAACAGCGCATCCATCGAATTTTGGTGTGCATTTACCTTCTCGGCTACGTAAAGAAAGATCATATGTGAGCCTCCGGTTAGTGACCTCTTGTGTTCCAATAATTTCTCACTAATGCAGCGTCCTGTCTGTCTTTCAGAGTAGAAAAGGTAAACATATAAACTAGGCCACCCAATTCCTACTCACCGTTCAGCCAGTTGGTTGGCTGCGTTGTCCCAACGGCGCACAACCTTTCGCAGGTCATCTTCCAATTTGCGGACATCTGGATGTGAATAGGCATTGGGACGCGAGCGCTCAGTCACCTTTCGGACGCTGGCGACATCTTCTGCGAGCCGGTCTAGCTGAGGTTGCTGCTGCTGGAGCTCCAGCTGCAGTGCAACAAGGTCTTCGTGCACCTGTCTCAAAGCAGTCTGCTCTTCGGGCATTGGACCCTGTGCAGCAAGCTGCTCTTCGACGGACGAAACAAATGTGGTTGCCTCCGAGAGGCCGTGGTTGGCGATCTCCACAGCCTTGAGCCGCTCGACGTAGAGGTGAGAGAGATTCCAGATGCGGTCCCAGAGGCGCACCACACCGTCATGCCTATCCTGGGTTGTTGGAGTCTTTTTGGTCATCTGCTTAAAGGCCACCCGCATCTCGGCCACTTGTGGCTCAAGATCCTGCAGACCTTCTTCAAACTCCTGCAACAGACGCACATGCAAGGCAGCAAGATTAAAGGAGTACTGGCACTAAAATTTCGTGCCCTATTTCTTGATGCAATCAGCCCTTAATGCCCTTATCATGGCTGAAAACCTCATTTTCCTTGATCGTGCCATGGTCAATTATTTGGAGACACTTTTATGGTGCCCAGCTTCAGGTCTGATTTGAAAGAGTGAAATAGGGCTATTATATTAAGCCCTGGAGCTTCACAGGCAAGAACCACAATATTATTATGAAACACAGCACCGTGGGAAACTCCGAATTGATACTGAACTGGAGTTGCACGTGCACGGGTGTTCTTGCATTTCACCTTCACCAAAATGCGACCACCGGTCAAGGCATCCAACCGACATTCTTGAGCTTAGCAGGGCAACACTTTAGCCACTAGGAAATCCCTGCTCACTGTCGGCTTGAGCTGAACTTGGCTGAAAACATAAGATGTCAACCAACCTTGTGCTGTACCACGAGTGCATCGAGGCTGTCGATGTCTCGTGGTATGTGTGCCTGTGTCCGCGAGTTCAACGTGCGCTCCTTCTCCTGCAGCAGTTTCTCGAGACGAGCCGAGAGGTCCGCAAAACGTCGACTTGGGCTCTCTGGTGACTTCTCGGCTGGAAAAGAGGCCAAATTGCACTGAACATCTCCAAAGATACTGGCGCAAATATATGTGATACTTCAAAACGTGTTCATGTGTACTGCTCCATTTATTATGTCATGCTGCCCCTTCTGCTTAGGTTTAATTATGCTCTTAGTATTTATAAAATGCAAATTGAATGGTAGGCTATTTTGACAGTAAAAAAATGAAGAATTATAGAAGCAACGGCTTTTTCTTGATGCTTGAAACGCAAGCGCTAACGTACACAGAGACTTAGCAAGACAAGGAAAAAGCACATACTACCAACTGAAAGTTTAATTTGCAAATCTGTGGCATATGTGACAGGAAAGGTAAAAGTTCTATAGAAACATATCATAAGAGCGCATTAAGAACAACCGATAAAATATACATGACTGCCACACCTAGCCAAAGCCCGCGTAGCCTAGCCGTCGCCGAGGACCTCGGAAGATGTTCCTCGAACAATGTGCCCCTGGCAGCCTAGCCCCTGGCACAACAACAACCGTTGGACAAATAAAGTTCATTCAACTCAACTAGAAGAAAACACTAAACGCGTACAGCATGTGCCACTTTCCGAGAACACGAGCTTCTTAGCAAATATCAAGTCATGTATCATGAACCACCAGCTAGTCCAACCAGCCATTTTGGCAAGCTTTTCCTCGTTCAAAACTTACGATGCATGTCAAACTCAAAACAGCCTCCTCACCTTCCTCCTCACGGAGTTTGGCCATAAGATCTTCGAACAACTTGTTGCACAGACGAATCTCCTCGCGAAGACGTCGCATGTCTGGGTCAGTAGGGTCACCTTCGGCAAGCAACTTCTCAGCATCCTCATTGAGCGCACGAATTATGGACTCGCGTTGGCTTGGCTCCATAGCCCGGAACTGCAGCGTTCAGTCCACATAAAAGAGAACAATAAAAAGAGGCCTAGCGTCAGTCAGTATTGTAAATCTTGGAATATAAAACCCCAGATAGTTTTATTATTATATATCTAAACTATTCATTCCTCCCCCCTCCTTTCGTATCAGAATTCTGTGATTGATCTTTCAGGCCAGGCCTGTTGCACTTGTTTACCTTGACATGCAATGAAAGTTACAAAAACAGAGCATTAGTAGTGTGCTGAACAAAAATATTTTGAAATAGCGCACTGAAGATGTTAAAAAAAGAGTGTACATGCTTAAAAAAAGTTGTGGAGGTGTTTTAATTAAAATTCATAAGTTTATATGACCATATTTTTTATATGAACGTTTTGAAGAATGCCATAAAATAAAAATATCACCGACCAAGTGCAAGTTTTTTCAAAGCAGAAACCTGCAAACACAAACGCACTCCTCTGTGCTAGGATCCCTAGCTGGGTCTTTTAGCCTGCCAAGCACACCTACAGTCATAGAATGGTGTGAGAGTAATATGCAAATTCTCATTTAGGCAATAGAATGTGCAGACAAGGAAGCACGCAAGGGGCTTCCGAGCCAGACTGACCGTCTTGAGGTCCCAGGCCTTGACAATCTTGATGGTGGCAAAGATCATGTTGAGCCGCAGCTTGTGCTGTTTCTTGGTCCACAGCTTGACCACGAGGTCATATTTACGTTTCAAGCTGCATGGGAGAGACCAGAATTACAGCGACAGAAGTGGCATTTTTATTTCTGGAGCAGGAGAAATGGTGCTTTGGAGCAGCTGTTGGTTTTTTTCAAAGCAGATGGCTAAATATCATAAATGAGTAAAGCATCATAACGCATCTCAAATGCTGCTGTCTTTTATGAACCATATGGCACAAGCAATAATCATTTAAATTTGTAATAAGGCAGATGGATGTTCACTGAAGTAAGTTCAGAACACAAGTTCTTGAGGCATAAATGAGGTCAAAGTTAACAAAGTGGTAAATGTAAGCAGTCCACACATCAATGTCGTCACAGCAGCAGTTAAGAAACAGCATTTCAAACTAATCTCACATACCTATCCCCAAAATAGACAACTTATAATGTACAAATTTCAGCTAAATCAGATAAATACCAACAATGCCAGCACATGTATTGTGACTATGCTAGTATGCAGCTAGTATACATGTTGCACCCTAGTTACCTTTATTCAGATTGGTTTACTTTCAATGTGGCTCACTGTATGGTCACACGGTTAAAGTTCCCTGTTTTCAGTGACCCACCACCATTATGGAGCAGGTTTGGAGCAGTTATTAATATCACGCTTTGGAGCAGTATGGAGCCTAACTTCCATCACTGGAATTGCATCAGCCATGCCACTTGCCTCTCAGCCAGCTCAATCGCCTCTGGGTTGGGAGGTGGGATCATGAAGCAGACACCTGGCACCTGGCCTTCGTGTCCCTTGGCATTGGCCACCTGTACCGAAAACTCGTTAAAGCATGCAGCACTAGTGGCACTACCAACACTAAATTTAACAGCGGTTCACACATGCCAAAGCACACAAGAGGTGTTCAAACACTAAACGATTGTTGCAACTCTCTGGTTTTGCTTCCTCCAGTCGCCCCTTATCAATATTTTGGCACTTCAGAGCTTTGTGCCGTTCAAACTTTTCTTTCTCACCTAAGGCCCCTTTCAACATGGCACCAATGTACAATAGAACTTCTGTGTTACGATCACGAGTCACACATATTCCGAGGCGATATGAATTTTTCTGTGGTACGGGCCAAGACCCCAGCAATGTAATAAAATACGACCGTTGTGAGCAGTTTTCCACCTTGGGACGTTTCACATGAACATGCACTACAGCGTAGGTTCAAACAGGGGCTGCCCGTGCTGCCACGAAAGACACTTAAATCCTGTGCCGCCATGGGAGTCCAAGCACAAGCATTCACACTGCCGCCACCAGTTCGTCAAAATCGGCCATCAGCAGAGCATGTTGCCCTCGGAGATTGTGCACAAATTTTGGAGGCCCTAATGTGCCTTCACATAAATTACAGATGGCGTCACCTTTTTCACGAATACAAGTATTGTTATTGACACTTAGAAACTTTCAACTTTTGACACTTAGAAACAATCATTCAACATGTTTATCCCATTCATGATGTTACTGTGGCCAATTAATGACAATATAAGACAATTAATGAAAACATAAGCCAGCTTTTTGTTGTCACATAAGGATTTTCCATGTTGTTATGTGATTTAAAATTTAGATGATACACATATTTTTCTAAACCCTGCAAGGTTCGAATCACCAAGGTTCTACTGTATTTTTTTTTTCTCCTGATTTGCTAGCAATTAAGACCTCTAGAGCAAGAGACAACTTCTGAGAGCCAGTCCTGTATCAAACATGATGCATAAAGCTATTCTGCCGACATTTTTAACCGGCTGCCGCAGTAACCCAGTGCCAGTATAATCATGTAAAAGCTATTTTTTCTGAAATCTGCGAGCAAAAGCACTTCCTGACAGATGTCGTCACACATGTGAAGCATACATAAGTGACCCACCTTCCATCGGTCTCTCTGTGTGTTGTCGTGCAGCCAGCACTGCTCGCCACGAGCCACCGTCATCTGGACAAGCACAACACGCAACACGTGACCAGCGTGCACAGAAACATTTTTGCCATTGCAACCAGACTTACACTTCATCTCACCGCCACCGTTAAGGCTACCGGCTTCAAGCAGACCACACGGTAGCGCAGCCAGGCATAGTTCCTTATATAATTACCTTTCAATCAACAGGATTGAGACATTTGCTATTGCTTAGCACATTTTACGTTGCATCGATGCATAATATGTTTACTCTTCGCATCGACGTCACATGCCTTCAATTTCTGTATCAATAAATGCCAGTAACAGTGGTTTGTTACAAATAAACATTAGCACATAAGCAGAACATGACTGCCGGCTCTGACCTGGACTTGTGCTTACTATACTTACATTGTACTGGCAGCAACAAATAAATGGCGAAATAAGCCATTGCCTTGTGCCATCTCACACTGAGGTTAAAGCAGCAGGTAGGCTTTGTCATTATTTGCGAGACAGGCCACACCTGCAAAGCCTAACATGCCTAGAATTTGATAAAGGGTGGCTCGCTTTGCTCACTTTGGGTGGCTCGCTTTGCTCAATAATGATAATGGGGGGCTCGCTTTGCTCACCTTACGCTGCGAGCAGACACTACAGAGGTGCCAAGCAGGCTACACGATGCGGATAAATACATGTGGAGGGGCTAATCGCCCTTCCTATTGACTAAGGAGCCCTCTAGCCTTCACAGTGCTGAAAAAAACTTCCGTGATAGATACAATGTTGAATTCAGTGCTCACCGAGTTGAAGGCTATGACATTGAAGATTATTTTGAAGGAATACAAACATGTTGGTGATATGGTCGAAATGCAGATGGGTATAACTATATATCACTTAGAAAGAAGTAAATAAAAAATTCTCATATATAACGAAGCTATCTCTGCATCAAACTGGCATTGTTGTAACAAGGTTAGACTGTATGATGAACTGCTTCGTCTAAATCAAGACAGCAAATTGCTAGGCCGCACACAAGTTACATGCTCGCGCAACTGTGGGCAACTTTTTGCAGAAGTGAAATTCTTCCATGTGCTTATTGCAAAATACGGTAGTCTCCGCAACAGTAAAAAACCAGAAGTTTCAATTCCTTCATTCAGATCTGAGACCTCATATTACTTTTGTCGTTCAATTCATGTGGAGTTATAATTCAGGCACAGCGCCAAGAATACCACTTCAGGCTTTGGTTTAGTTCCTGCTTCCGATGCAATACTTTGCAAGGAAGAATGGGCATATTTGTCATGACCAAACTGAACTGCAAAATATTTTATTTTACTTAAAACAAAAAAATCTGCAGATATGATTCTTTTAGGTTCAAAGTGGAAGCAACTTTCAATAGTTGCAGGATTTGACTTTCGGTAGAATGCAAGTGACAACCTACAAAATATGTCAAGTTTTAAAATTTACCTGCTATACTTAGAGCATATAAGCTGGTATAACAAGCTTTTTAAAATAAGGGTACACAAATATTCAAAATTCTGAATATTTTTCCAACAGTGTGCTATTCTATTCAATTCACAATGGAATTTCGATATTCAAACTATTTAAACTTCCCGAAGATAAACACAGTGAACATCCAAGTGCCAGCAGCCTCTTCAAGTTTTCAATACACTTCACCCCATACATTCTAGTATTGCGGCGAAGCTGCCTTTCAAATTTTGCTGCGGTCACAGATGTATCGACTTAAAAAAACGCTGGTTCAAGCTTCGAGATGATAGATGAGACAGAGGCGGTGGCTCAATTAATGCTGTTTTGGTCCTGAAACTAGGGAGAAAGTCTGCTGAAAAATCAGCTGGCGAAAATTTTCGGCATCTGAAATTTCAGATGTTTTGCATAATAATGTCTACAAGGCGGATTTGTAACCCCGAAAAAGAAAGCACACCCGTGTTCGCCACATCAGTTGGGCTTCCACAAAAGCTGGAAGAGGAGGAGACAACAGCATCTTTGCCTTTCATGCGTAAAGTGTTTTCAATATTAGCTTGTTTGAAATTAATCATGTAAAAATGCGTTCACTCTTGAGCGAAACACTCGAATGAGCACAGTTCTTATTGCTGGCCCCAAAACTGCAAGTGGATAGGGAAACATTGAACGTACGATTTACAAGTTTGTCGGAAAGAGTCTGAGCTGTCAACCACAAGTAGCCTTGGGCGAATCTAAGCCCCTGTTTTTATGCAAGAAAATGAAATGTATGCACGCTCTCTGTGCAAGTGTTCCTTTGAATAGTGGCCGCACCGCGTCTGTACATAAATACAATTCGCCCTTTGCATTGCTTCATTCTTGATACAACTAAGAAACACTGCTGTGCCAGTGCTTCATCAACCTTGAAAAAAAAATCACTAAGAATATGCTACTAATAGGAGTATTTAGGAAGCCTCCTCAACTTTTTTTCTGCAGAATTTCACTTCGAGGTATCTGAACAATATATTATTTGAGAAGTGTTCAATAAATATTCTAGATAGCTTCACACCCAAAATTTTACTACTTGTACAGTTTTATTTTAAAAATTAAAAATGACGAATCAACGTAATAGTATTATGTTTATTAAACCTTCAAATGAAGCTTAGCAAAAGTGTAGATATCCCTTGAATAGGTCTTTTTACTGTATAGCACCCATTCACTGCTGTGAAAACAACTTTACAAAAAGTCCACATGCAGATTATTATATACACCCATCTCTTGTTTTGATTACTTGGAAATTCCCCCTAATTAAAATTCAAATCATAGGAAATTTGAGTACTGCAGTTTCGAATTGATTTGAATATTCAAAGTGCTCGAATATTCGCTCCGGCCTATCAAAAACACAAACTGCCCCAGCACAGCTCTGGGTGCCTCCAAAGATGTATACACTCAAACCTCATTAAAACAAAGTTGCATCTTGCACAAAAATAAGTTCGTTCCATCTAAAAATTCGTTCTAAAGATTTGTTTTTAACACTAAAGCTATTGCACGACTATTTTTATTTACTTCATTATAACCGATATTTCGATATATCCAGGTTCGTGATAACGAGGTTTAAGCGTAGACCCACTTCAAAATTGTAAACTTACCGTATTTACACGATTGTAAGACGACCCTTTTTTTTCAAATTTGACAATCCAATGTTGGGGGGTCGTCTTAGAATCGAAATCGAACCATGTACCTTAGAATCGAAATCGAACCATATATTGTCATCTCGAATAGTTTTCCGCTCAACCCAAAGCGCATAGTTTTCCGCGTGCTTATACAAAAGCTCTTCTTTTTTTAGCATCTACTGCGCGCATTACGAGTGCCTTTATGACGAGCGTACGGCTCTTGAGGGAGCACCGGTAATCGATGGAAGAGCCGCCGTAGGGGGGTATTGGTAGTTGACGGAAGAGCTCCTCTTTGTGATACAATTTTCTAAGCGGGCGCGTCGCCGCGTGCTCATGTCGCTTGTGTCCACGACCGGCTCTCTCGAGTCACTTCTGTCTGACATGAGTGCCATAGGCTCGAAGAACACTCGGCGCTCGAACACTCGGCACTCGGCGCTCGTCAGGAAGCCGCGAACTTACGCCAAGCGGGCGTGTAAGGAGAGCCTCCCTGGCTACTGTGTGCGGGTGGGTCCTCTCCGCATGGGCGGCCGTCCCACGCGATGCCGTGGTGCGGTCGTTCGCGAAGTGCACACTTGACGACGACGTGCTGTGGGACTGCAGCAGCAATGACGGTAGCAGCACCAGCGAGGACGACTCCAGCGACGATGAATAATCCTCCGCAACCATGTGAATAAATTTCCCTTGTGTAAAATGCGCGCGTTCTTTTTTTTTTTTTTGAGATGCGATTTTGGGGGGGTCGTCTTACATTCGAGTCGTCTTACAATCGTGTAAATACGGTAGCTTTTCTTCTAAGCAGATTGAACCAATAATGGCCGCTAGTTACTTACTGCAAATAAGCTATTCAAGCAGGGTTTGCTTACACGCAATGACGTGGAAAGTCGACTCTCTTGCACACACAACTAGGACCACATAACGCTTAAAGCACGACAGAGAAGCGCATTTACGAATTGTGAAAAGGGTACATAGCTGCTCACTCACATTCAGCTGGCTGTAGCTGCACACAGCGGTGACTCGTAGAGGACGGGGCAAAGGTGCGCGGCGCTGCTTGAGGGGCAGCACCTGGCGAGAACGCTCGAGCAACGCGTTGACGATGCCCGCGTAGCGTGCCAAGTCCTCGCGCAGCTCCTGCATCTGCTGCAGCAACCGTTCACCCTCTTCCAGCGAAAAGCTGGGTCGGCTGAAAGTCGTGTTGAGTCGTTCTTCTCCGCGCTGCATCCACTGCTCGCACTCACGAGCCTCCTTGAAGAACTGCACAGGAACAGATGAAGCAAACAGATAGCAAAACCATGAAAAGGACGGAGGAAATTGTTTGCCTATTTAAACTGCTAAGTACGATTTCTTACATTGCTTACAATATTACGATTGAGGAGGTAAAAGGAAACGAAAGTGGTACAAAACACAATACAGTGGAACCCTGCTGCTATGTACCTCACTGCTGCGTTTTCTCGGCTGTTACGTTGTATTTCATCGGTCCCGGCATTGCTCTCATACAATTCCATGTATTGCGAACCCCACTGTTGCGTCGCAACTGTGAGAACCTTCCTGCATGATGCGTTATGATATAGTTCGCTAAACTTGCCCGGGCACAGTCATTTTGATTTGACGTTTCACCGTCTTGGCCTGGCTTGGCTATGAAACAGGCTGCAAGAAGCCGCCGGCGAGTTAGAGAGGCCGCCCATAGATGGCCATGTGTGAAAAGTGCTATCACCATCATCACTGTGCTTGCAACAAAAATTTCACTACAAAACGCCGCAAGTGCGTGACAGTCTGACCGCTGCACACCGCACGTTATGACCCGTCTTCAGTCGCTGTTGTGTGCGTTAAGCCTGTTACCATTGAACGTGTCAACGCAATCTTTGTCAAGCCTTAATGGCGTCACGTAAGCGAAAAGTGCTTTCTCTCTAGGAAAAGCTGGGCATACTTAAAGCAATTTGCAAGCAGCCAGCGCAAAAAAGTGTCTACGTTGCCAAAAACCTTGAACTGCCACCGTCAACGCTCAAGAGCATAGTTTCGAAGTGTGGCGAGATTGAAGGGAATGCCACTTTCTTTGGCACGAAAGCCAAGCAAGCTCATGGCGCCAAGCACGGGAAGCTTGTGAGGCTCTTCTCACCTGGTTCAAGCAAGCTCGCGCTGCCGATATCAACTTCGACGGCAGCGTTTTATGCGAGAAGGCGATGGAAATAGCTGACAGACTGGGCGTCATTGATTTCGCGGCGTGAAAATGGCTGGATCGACCGTTTGCGCAAGAGGCACGGCATCGCTTACAAAATGGCCGGAGTGCCGGAGGATCGCAAAGATCGTTGCAAACTCGATCGCAACTGAAGACAGGGTCATCGATGATGACGACGAGCATGAGGCACACGATTTCGATGAGTCGTCTGTGGAGTCTGCCGATCCCAACTTTGGAGAAGTCGTCGCGGCCCTGAACTACCTTCGCAGGTACGTCGCACAACAAAGCGACGCTGAAAGCAATGCGGCCTTCCGGATTATTGAGAAACACATGGTGCTTACCACTGAGCAAGAAAAGCAGCAGTCAACTATCTTAGAACATTTTAAATCTTAGGCTCACCTTACCGAAATAAATTGTTTGTAGTCAAAGCACCTGTGGTCTCATTTATTTTCGGAGCTTTCCTCCCTCGTGCGTTTTCTCGGCTATTACATTTTTCCTGCCCGGTCTGCTGAAAAACGTATAAACGGGGTTCCACTGTATGCCACTTGTCTTAACCCTACTACATCTCGCAGATGGCGAATTCTTCAGCATTACGACTTCACTCAAGGTTGTTACTAGTTCCTCTTAATCCTAAGAAAACATACCACAACGTTCCACAACACTGCAAGGATGGAAATATTTGAAGCTGTGATAGCGATTCAGTCAACTTATTTTAATCAGATAACTACAAAGATGAAGAGATGGGAACAAGTAAATTAAGGGTACTAAACAAGCCCACTGGTGCTAACAAGGCAATATCCTTGAACTGTTTTGCTGTCCTTCTCATATCAGTATGTTTTCTGCTGTGCGTTCAAAAATTTTCATGTATACCGTATATACTCGTGTAAGGGCCGCCCTCGTGTAAGGGCCGCACCCCAACTTTGAAAGCGGATATTTCGAAAAAAAAAAAAAACAAAAGTTCAAAATGTCCCGCCAGAAAAGTGTAGTTAGTTCATTTACAGCCAGATGGCGCTGCACGCTTTTCCGCTTTTATTCTACTTCCGCCGACGCGCCGACCACGCTGTTGACAGCGCGCCGCCATATTTGCCTTGTGCGGCCTCTTTGTTGGCATCGTTCCTAGCATCGTGTCGATACGTTGGCAGCGCGACTTCAGATCGGTGTCGTCGGTGTCACTTTGTTGGTTGTAGTGAACCCTGCAGAAGCCAGCGCACGTGACGGACGATGGGCCAGCATCTGAGATCATTCACTGCAGCATTTAAGCTGCAAGTGATTGACTATGCCGAGGAGCACGGGAAGCGGGAAGCTGGACGAAAGTACGACGTCGATGAGAAGCGCGTGCGTTACTGGATGAATCAGAAAGATGCCCTCGCCGCTACTAACAGGAGCCGAAAGGCGTTTCGCGGGAAAAAGTGCAAGTACCCGCAACTCGAAAGCGAGCTCGTCAACTACGTCGTCGACACACGAAGGGACGGCTACGCCGTATCGACTGACATGATACGCGTCAAAGCCCTCAGCATCGCTCGCCACATGGAAATACCCCCGGCACAATTCAAGGCAAGTCGGGGCTGGGCTACGCGGTTTATGAACCGTAACCAGCTTTCTATTCGGCGCCGAACGACGATTTGCCAAAAACTGCCGCGCGAGTACGAAGACCACGTCATTAAGTTTCATCGCTTCGTGAATGCTCTCAGGAGGGAGCATGAATACGACCTGTCCCAAATTGGGAATGCGGACCAGACACCTGTGTGGTTCGATGCACCGGAAAGCACCACAGTGGATTTAAAAGGTGCGAAAAGTGTGTCTGTGCGCACGACTGGTGCAGAACGCCAAAGGTGCACTGTGATGTTGTGCATCACGGCAGACGGCAGGAGGCTTCCGCCGTACGTCGTATTTAAAAGGAAGACTCTCCCAAAAGAGAAGTTCCCTCAGGGAATCGTCGTACGTGCGCAAGAGAAGGGCTGGATGTCCGAGGAACTGGTCGTTGACTGGATTAAGACCGTCTGGGCAAACAGACCTGGAGGGCTGTTACAACGGAAAGCCCTCCTTGTTTTGGACAGCTTTAGGGGCCACTTGACCGACCGCGTCAAGAACCGAGTTGCCGCAACTCGTACGGACTTGGCCGTCATTCCCGGTGGCCTGACGAGTGTGCTGCAGCCGCTCGACGTATGCGTCAACAGACCATTCAAAGTGGAATTTCGCCGATGTTACTCTGAATGGATGGCTGGAGGCGTCCACGAGAAGACCCCTACAGGACGGCTGAAGCGGGCGTCGCTCCAACAGGTGTGTGAATGGATTTTGAATGCGTGGCGTGCCATGTCAGTAGAAGTAGTTGCTAAAAGCTTCAAGGTAACGGGAATTTCGAACTCCATGAACGGCACCGAAGATGACCGTCTCTGGGAAGACGCGGACGCCGAGGCGAGCTCCTCCGAGAACGAGGACAGCGAAATGGAATCCGAATAAAAACATTTCTGGCATGTCATTTGTGACTCTTGCACTCTGCTACTGTTGCATAAACAGTACAGACCTTTGGCCTGTACTGCCTGTACTAAATCGGCCTGATTCGTGTAAGGGCCGCACCTAGCAAAATTTTCGAAAAAAAAGTGCGGCCCTTACACGAGTATATACGGTAGGCTAAGCCGACTTGATTTAATGCAAGTATCCTGTTTGTGCCATCTGTTCAATCTCTACAGAAGCACGTATTTTTGCCCCTGTTTTGCTGTCCTTCTCATATCAGTATGTTTCTGCTGTGCGTTCAAAAATTTTCATGTATAGGCTAAGCCGACTTGATTTAATGCAAGTATCCTGTTTGTGCCATCTGTTCAATCTCTACAGAAGCACGTATTTTTGCCCCTCAAAGTGTAGGCACAAGTATTGAAGAGCATGGAGCGACCAAAGAGGTATTGAAAAATTCCTGGTGCGTAAATTATTGCTCAAAAGTGAAGCCTCATCCACCAAAAGACGGTGGATGTAGCAGCCATGTTAGTAGGCGCATGATAAACTGTCAACATTTGGTGAATAAAACTGAGTGTCTTTTTCAGACACCTGGCGCGTTAAACGTGGCAAATTTTTCAGGTCAGTAAACAACCCTAAGGTTTAAAAAAAAATTGTTATGAAAGATATGTTCACTTTTGCTTTGTGAACATTCTGCTGCAAAAATTTCACAAATAGGGACTATATTAAGGAAGTTACATGGGTTAGAACATTGGCTCCAGCTGGTTTCAAATCTTCTCTCTCACAGGGAGGGGAAAGCGTAGCCCGTCGTCCTGGCTGGTTTAGACCAATCGATGAGCTGAGCGCTAGGTCAAGTCGCGGCTGAGTCACTGGGCGTGAAAGGACTGGTCAGGCATACGAAAAACTGCAGGAATTGCTTTTCAAAATGCAGGCTCTGTGTAGCGCTATAATATTCGAAAAACATGATCACCACGGTCTACCCTTCGAGTTGCTGAGCTTCTTTGGCGGGTGTAAAAAAGAAGTCGGAGCCTGTTGACTGGCCCTTTAACCCCTTAGTGCGCCTGAGTGGGAGGCGTGGATTCAAGCGCGCTGGCGTACCTGGTGGTAGTGCGCGGCATGTCGCAGGTGGGCCTCCAGGGCACGCAGCAGCTCGAGCAGCCAAGCCCACTGTGCCTGCAGTGCGCTAAGCTGAGCCTCAATGGCACGCGCGGCTGGGTGCTGCTGGCGCACAAGGGACGACCCCAGGTCCAACGTTGCGTTGAAGGCAGATTCACGTGCCTCGACTTCGGCTGTCAGGGTTCCCTGATGCTGCTCCAGATCAACCAGGTTGAGCGTCGGACTGCTCCAGTCACGCATGACTTCTGGCTGCTGCCGCTCCTGCAGGTGCCCCAGATTCATGTACCGTTAACGACAGCTTATCCAATCTATCATAACAATAAAAACAATAACAATAAATAATGATGATATTCTGGCGTTCCATGTCCCATAACCAAGATATGATTATGTGGAATACCGCTCTGGAAATTTCAAGCATCTGGTGTTCCTTAACCTGTACCAACATTGCACAATACACAGGCCTCTGCCATTTTGCCTCCCTCAAATGCAACCACCACAGCCAGGATCGAGCCCGCGACTTTCAAGTCAACAGCCAAGCACCGCATCCACTGCTCCACAGCAGCAGGCAATCTATTCTAGCCACAACTCGCGACAAAAAAGAGCAAAGGAAACAACGAATAAACTGAACATTTTGGCACCCACACAACAACACTACTAATTAAATAAAGACATACACAATGCAAACGATGAAACGCGATTTTAACAAACTTAAAGCAATCTGCTTAAAATGCAAGCTACATAAGAAGAAAAATTTAAAAGGAGGTTTGTGCATTCACGATTGTTATATTGGAAGGTAATCTTTCAAAAACCAAAGAGAATTATGAAGATTTAGGAGAAAATTGTGATATAAAATAGAGATATAGCCTATCTGCCAACACCAAATAACGTGCTCATATGCGTAAGCCTGTGTAGGTTAGTAGTTTCATCCGTAGCCACTACAAGACACCATAGACTGCAAGGTCGCAAATGAAAAAGGAAGTACTTTGGTCGAACCGTAACACCGACAGCATGGCTAGGAAAAAGTGTGAACTTTCCATGTACTGAAGCACATACATGGCAAGTGAAGGGCTGGAGAGTGTTTTTTGACTGAAGTGTTGCTCCCTTAGCATGGAGGTTGCTCCTTCTTAATGCCCAGGTGGTTCAGCAAAAACAGAACATGAAAAAAAAAAAAACTCACTTGCAGCCAGCGCATTTCAGCCGCAGCAGACTGGGCGAACTCGAGCAGTGAATCAAGGTCACTCAGCCGTTTGTTGGACAGCACCAGCAACTCGGAAAAGCCGCGCTCCAGCTGCGCCAGCTGCTTCTGGTACTGCGCACGCTCCTCGCTGCCTTCTTCAAAGTGTCCCTGCCTTGAGATGCACATGTCCACGTTTTTCTGGAATTGGTCAATGAGCCGGTGATCGGCCTGGTGACGTTCTAGGGCCACCTGCACCGCGGGCACCTCACAGCCCCACTCGACAGTCTCAAGCTGTCGCAGTTTCTCCTGCACCCAGTCGAGGCAACTCTGGAGGAACTTGAGGTACTCGTGGGTCTCTACCAGTCGGCTCTCAGAGATCACCTGCCGCTGCTTGGTCACCTTGCGCTCCTCCAGCTTGTACTGCTTGCTCGAGAGCGGTGCCAGCAGCCGCTGTTGGTAGGCCAGCCGGAGGTCAGACCAGCGTTGGTGCAACTTCTGCACCCTGAACACAGCACAAAAGCCGATAATTAGGCCTCAGGAAGTCGCACCTCCTGCTGTTCACTCCTTAAACACGCAGATCGGTAGGAACCATAATGTATGCTTTTGTAATGAACTAACTCACAAAACAAGTTTGTGTGGAGGTAATAAAATTATTGGCACAACCCTTCAGCATGTGCCCTCATTTACCAAGAATATGCCCTTCCCTTTAATTAACCAACCAATAAAGCAATCGCCAATACCTAAAAAGGTTACCTAAGTATACTGCACAGTAGAAAACAAGTGCAGACTATCACCTGGAGGTTTGTTTATACATCACAAACATAAAAGAAAGAAGAAAGAAAGATTTTCCTGTTTGTCATACATAAATGCAGTGCGTGATAAATAAACCTTCAGTTGACAGTATGCCCTTGTCTTTTTCCCGTTCGTGTTTGCTACCGTGCAGTATACTTCCATCAAGTATCACCAACTGGCCCAATCATCTACATTAATTATATACAAAGGTGATTTGTCAAGGATTGATGTGCGGGGGAGCACGTGCGCCCAGCCTCCCTTTCCGTTTTACAGCAGCACGACAGCCTAGTTGCGGGGACATGACTGTCACTTCGAAAGTTAATAGGTCCGTTCGATTCACCTAAACCACGTGAACCAGTTCACGAAGTGCTGAATTTTGCCATTCGTTTCAGTGGTGCAGCATTGACAACCTCTGAACCCTGCCATCCATTTCGAAAGGTGCAGAAGAAGTGCAGCACTGGTTCACGATTTTCCTGCACCTCCTATGCCGACTGTGGCGGCTTAGTGCAGCCACGCATGCAGCTGAGCAGACGATGCAGCACTTAGGTATAGGCACCGTACTCGCCTCTACTAACGCGGTGTGTTTTGCCAAACTGTCCGCACCTGCAATTTGCCATCGGCCAGTGTTAGCTGAACGGTGAAGCGAACAGAAATAAGGCATGCACCTTGTCGGCACATCGCCATTCGTTTCAAGTGTCATGCTGTGCCTGCACCACCGAACTCGTGCTGCAAAATTTCTAAACAACGCCTGTACAGTAGTGAACTGGTTCAGATTGGTGCGGGTGAGTCGAACAGACCTAGTAAAGCCTCTTGCGAAGGGATGGAACCCCCCCTGCAGCTGGCGCTCGTGATCCCCCTTTCCCGGCACACGGAACAGGTTTCACTCCCTCAGCCAAGGAACAAACCCTCATCAGGGAGAGGGAAACCACGACAGTAAAGAAAACCGACAAAACCGAAAGCTTTCTTCCTAGACCAGTGTCAGAAAGCCGACAACCGGACGCTTTCTGACAGTGGCCTAGGAAGATGGAGGTCGAACCCACAAGCCCCTGCGAACCAAGGACGACAACGACTAAGGAGTAAGCGTCTACCCTTGTTTTCTGTAGTATCTCCTCGCGACATTTATGTGTTATATTGCTAAAGTATACAATAAAGTGTTGTAGTTGACGGAGCCTATTGCCTCAATCGCCCGAACCCGTGTGGCTGGGATGACTTGAGCTACGGATAGGGGATGTTAATCGTGCACGGTACGACTATGTGCGACTGAAACATTAGCTAGGCTTCTGCATCAGCCATACATAGGATGGACCCCCTACACATCAGGAAGGAACAGAACGTAGCATTTTTAGGCGTTTTCAGCAAAGCAGTTAGGAAGACGAATGTAGGGCACCGTGACACATCTTCAGCTTGACAAAAGAAAGTTGTTGTAACTCCTAAGAACCATCATTGGTAGGTAGTGCCTCTCCTAAAACATGAGACGGCAAGTGCAGAAACACTACTCAGTCAGTAGTGACTGACCCAGAATAATAATGTAAAATTCACCACTGTACATAAAATATCTTTTTTCATTGAAAGCTTGGTAGAGGACAACAGCACTACTCCTTGCTGCACGTGACATTGCACGCGCCATGACGAAATGGCAGTCGCTCGAATATTTGCATTGAAATATTCTTTTACAACCGCCTTTTCACTTCTGTACACCCTCTACTTCTAGTTTTCCAGTTTGGGCTGAAAACCACAAACTGTTGGGTGATCGTGTCACGGCCCCTTTAAGCAGCAGAAGATAGGACTGGGATGATAATCTGCACAGGCCCTTACGCCCCTATGTGAAAGCTTTCGCCTGAAAAGTTGCCATTTAGAAAGAAACTCACAGCTTGTGCAGCTCCGAAGCCCGGTGGTATCGGCCATCAAAGAGCAGTTGCACGTCTCGAAAAAGAGCCTTGAGGGCGTCCTCAATATGGCGCAAGTCACGGTCCACCTGGTCACAGACGCGCTTGGCGTCGGCCGGGTGCAACCGCCCAAGCCGTGGCTCCTCGTCCGATATGCGCCGCTCCACATCGTCTAGGCGGGCATCACAGTTCTTGGCTTCACGATGGACCTGTCAGAGCAGGAACAATAATCTTATTCGCTGCACCAAGGTAGGCAGGCATCGACGCTGTTGAAAAATGTGAACATTGCACACTGTCACATGTCCCTAGGAAAAAGAACGACAACAAAACTTTATTTGTGGAAAAGACGTAACTCTCGCAATTTTAAATAGTCGTATCATCCATACTCTTGACAGTGACAATACTAAAGCAAACCTCCACTCTAATTTATGAATATATTACTTCAATCACCCCATTCTTGAAACAACAGCAACTTTCCAACTATCAACTATAAAGCTAACATCAATCAATAATGTTAAAGTGCAATGAGGTAAGGTTTATGAAGGAACACGCACATCGCATTAGGTGTTCTGCATATGCCTATGGAAGGTAAGAGGAATTGTGTGCCTCTTATTTTATACTCCTGGATGTACGAAACGTAGGCCCAAGCTGTGACGCTAAGCTTCCTTACCGGAAGACATCACACAAATAAAACTACACATTAAAGGGACACTAAAATGAAACAGTGTTTTCTGATAACTCCAAAATTGTTAATCATACCATCATAGGTTCATTACTAGAGGAGAAAATTGAGGTCAAAGTACAGATTTTAAGTTTTGTGCCAAAATCTGTGTGCGTCCCATCATGAATTTCAAAGTGTATTTGTCGTATTTGGCCAGCACTGGCTTGACGAAATTTCCCGAAACGTGGTATGTGAAGTCTATGGCCCAATAAGTAGACATTGTGCTTCATTTTTGCCTAATAGGGATACGTGCCTTAGTAAACACAGTCAAAATTTATGACTTCAGGGCATTTGGTGCCAGAATTTCAAGTCGCCGCCCACATATTCTTTTTGCATATTTTTCTTGCTTACTAAAAGACTTCTTGCAGCGAGTACTAAGACTTTGCAATAGTGAAAGGGTATTTAGTAATAACAGAAAAATTGTTTTCCTTCTTAGTGTCCCTTTAAAAGGTCCACATTAGGCGTTGATACCATACCTTTTCAGCGAGTCTTTGCAGTTTCTCCAGCCGTGCCGCTTCATCCTTTAGAGCACGCTCCCGTTCAGCATGTGCTGTCAGCATGCGCTGCCAGGACACCTCGAGGTTGTCTGGCGTGAGCTCCGCGTCCACGTGCAGCCGCTGCTCCCGCACCAGGGAGTGCACTTCATCGCGCCACAGCTTGTTTAGGCGCTGCTTGTCCTGCAGCCGTGGAGGCACTTCCTCTTGGCGGAAGCGCGCATTCTCTGTCTGCAGCTGCTTCACCTCAGAGAGAGTGGGTGGGAAGCTGCGGCTCTGTAACAGTGTCGTACTCTGGCGCAGCCACGTGTGCAAACTGCTGGAGAGGTCTCTGTACTCTTCCGCTTTGCGCAGCTTCTCATCTTCCGCAAATGGGTGGTGGCTCGCTGGCTCAGGGAACACGTCGTACAGCGAGGAGATATATGTGATGAGCGACTTTTCGTCGGGCTGAGGCGTGTCCACATCTGTATCGCAGTGAATTAACTTGAGTCAGTAACACCTTTATGAGGGCTAGTTGGTTCATAATTAAAGCAAAGAAAGTAACAGCGCCAAGGATCCGTTCCCGCAGTTACTTTCTCTGCCCGAACTAACTTGTGTTCCTTTCATACCTCCCATTTGACACTGCTATGGTAAGTGCCCCACGTGTATGCACAAAGGGCAGGGTAAGTAGCCTTTGTTTGGTCCCACAAGAACACAACCGATCCACAAGACCCCTTTCTTTGCCTTTTTTTGACTGCCACAACATATCTTCTTCCTTACCAGGTGTGCATTTCACACCAAATATGCACAACATTCTAGCTTTTATTTCCTGCTCTACCAATCAAACCATACGGAATAGTTAACAGCAAAACTCAGTTAGAATCTGGACAGTAAAGAAAAGAAGAAAAAGAAAAGTCAGTCTGTCCGTATTCTAATTAAAAACACTGAAGAAACATTGTCCTTATTCTGAAACACTGTCTGTATTATAGCTCAACTACTGCACTGTTAGTTATTCCACAATGAACATCCACCAACTTCCCTTATTCGTTATTATGTTTCAATCAAACAAGTATAGGTATTGAATGAGCCACTTGCACATATTTTGCATGCTTCTTCGAGGGACGAGAACACAGAGCTTTGTGAAGCAGTCCTTCAAAACCAAAAGGGTCATCCAAATTTAGCGATCAGTTTGGAAAGCAATGCTTCAGTAGAATATAATGTGTATTCTAAACTTGTGAAGCTGGTGAGCCCGCAATTGTTGACAAATCAAAAAGCAGGTGGAAGAGCAAACAGAAAGCTCACCTTCGGGGTCGAGCAGCCTCGTAACACCAAGCTCTCGCTCGGCCACTGAGAAGGCCACCTCAAGGTTCTCGCGGACTGTTCGTGTCCGGCACGAACGAAAGTCCACGAGGTCGGGTCTGCATAAAAATGGTCACCATAATTTGTGAAAATGCAAATACTTCACCCAAGCATAAAAGAAGGCAGGCCACATGACCCTTAAAGGCAGTGATAAAAACAGTAACGATGTATCACGGCTTTTAGAGTTCGACTGCCTTAACGCCCACTTAAGAAACAAGAATCGTAAGTGTAAAAAGAAAAATATTTGCAGATATTGTCACGCAGCAACAATACAAATAATTGTTTTCCACATGCTAGGCATGTTGCTTCATGACAGTGATATCATGTGTCACACGTGCGGCTACATAACAGATTTAACACACATACACTGCCTCAAGTGCATTCAATATCAAAAGCTATTACCTTCAGCAGAAGTAGCAGGGCAACTGTGAGAGTGACTAGCTGCTTATGTTGGCAAGAAATACATTAGTCACAATGATCCCCAAGACAGGTGCAGACAATTAAGTTGCACTATCTAGCATCTGGGAATATATATTTGAATGATAGAAGGTTTAAAAGAACGACTTTTGAATTTGCAGCCCTATCACAGGCATACCTAGAGGTAATAACAAGCCTTACCGATTTCGGTGAATGATTGCATTGAAGGCCAGTCCATCACGCCAGCTGGTGGTGAAGTCCCGCACCTTGACGCCTGGATACCGGTCAGTAGTTCGCTGAGCCCAACGAAGGAGAGCATCCTTGGCAGTTAGGTTCTCGTTGTTCTGAGTGAATGTGATGTCCGAGATCTGCAGAAAAAGAGAATACATTATTTAACATTCAGTGTAATTAATACAAACAAGAGATGGGTCGGAAGTAGCTTCTCTTTTTTTTTACCCGTCTTTTAGCCCTCTTTCACAAGCAACAAAAAAAAAAGCCAGGGGGGGGGGAGGAATCTATAGATGACAAACAGATGATGGTTCACATACAAAAGCATGTCACTGTGAAATTTCTGATCACTTGCAGGCAACATATACACAGCTCCCCCTTTCTTCCTGCCCAATCTATGTACCTATTGTTTAAATAAATCCATCATACTTCCATGTGTACATTATATGAGACTCCCTTGCTGTGGTCATACCTGAGGCTACCGCAAGTAAACTTTTGCCTGCTTGTAGTTACCTTCCACACTCACAAAAATTGATATATGAACATCCTCCGGTTTTCAGTAGACTTTATGCACGAAACTAACTCCTTTGTTTTTGTGTGATGAGCATCTTGTGCTCTTGCAAAAAAAAAATATATATATATGTGAATAAAATGTACCAGAGGATAACGGCTAGAGAAGAAGACAAAGGGTGCACCTGGTCTGCAAGCACAGAATTGCATAGAAACAAAGGCTTTAATGAGCATGCACATGCAATTCTACGCCAGTGCACTAATACTGCCTCCTGATCACATATGAAAGCAGTTCCATAAATGAACAAGAAACAAGGCTGATTCTTCAGATTATTAGCATGAGGGAAGATAACTGTTAAATGAGTTTAAATTCATCTGCCTGGGTGATAGCTGATAATACTCTAATGATGGCTCATGTATGTGATTCCACAAGCACGTCAAAAGCTCAAAAAAAGTCTTGTATGTTTGGTGGCCTATTATAACGATGTGCAGACTGAAAAAGAAAAAGGAAATACATGCAAGATTTAATCCTTACCAAATAAATCTGCAATGAAGAAGCATTAATTAGGGCACTATTCAACATACTCGTGAAAATGTGCTAGATGTATAATAAAGCATAATAAAGCTGTGAAGTAAAAATTTAGGGGCGAGTTTTTTTTGTTAGACACAATATTAATGCGAACAATGATGACAAAGAAAGTATAGAGAAAGCCGTTAGTAGTCACTGTAATGAAATGTGAAGAAAAAAAAGTGGACGAACAGATAACCTGCCAGTGCAAGCAGCAAGTTACCTTCATCCCCCCTCCCCACTGGTATTGTTTTTCACCATGGCATACAAGGCATAAAATAAAACTCAAGTATATCTTCCTGTCCGGCCCCAACTTAAGATCAAGGAGGAGCCCTCCCCCCCCCTTTTCCTAAAAAAAAAAAAACACTTCGGCCTGCTTCCCTGCATGGGAAGCATCAGGCAACGTTGAAGAAACAAAAAAATTGTCATGCTTCACGAGAAAATGTCCTGGTGGTAAATTGTGACCAAGCCCATGTCCATAATTTATTACAATGGTCTTTCCATTGATAGATATTTTGAGCAATAAAAAAACTTTTTTGTATTTTAGTCTGGAGGTGGCATTGCAAGATATTTTGTCAACTCTGGAAAACACTACGTACCTGAAAATAGAGAGAATTACCCTTTTCAGGGATACTGACAGTGTATTTGGTAAATAATAAGCATAACATTTTTGTCCGACGGTTCACAAATGTTCTATAATGTTACGGTTTGACGCGTCAAATCATAATAGCAAGATACATGCTTGACATCACAATGTCGTAATGATGTGTGAAACGCACTTCTCTGTAATTTAAAAACCACGCTCGCTGACAATTTTTACCCTATTCTAATCCAGTGGTTCACGTCGTCTAATTTTTTTGTAACCTGCATCAACTAGTCCATCAACATGCTTTACTTAAGAAACCATGTTACAGTTGATTGATAGTTAGTGAAGTACAAATATGAAAAGTGCACTTTTATTATTACTTTTAAATGCTGTATTGTAAAGAATTTCAATGCTGTGACAAGTAATGCTTACGTAGAAACAAAGACAACTTGTTCAAAAAATATGACTGTGCTTATTGTAAAATTACTGATATGTGCATCTTTTAGACATTTTATGGCTCTTCCAAATGTAACACTGCACCATCTATACATAAATATAGCAAAGCAGTTGTATTTTGTTTTTAACTTTGTAAGCTGCTTGAGGGCTTGTGAAAAAAAAAAAGATTGTAAATTATTGAAGAGTGTACAGCCACAAATAACTTAAGTACTTTGCAGTAAAGCATGACAATTTCATTTGTAGTATGAGTGGTGTTGGTCGGCGACGTGATGCATGACGAAAAGGAGCAAAGCTAAACTCCACAGATTTTTCACTTTTTGCCTAAGTACCGACAAACGACTCGCCTCCTGGCCCGCTCTCAGGTGCTGCTGGCCAGCCTGCCGCAATGTTCTTCCTAACATAGGAAGATTTATAAACTACTGTATGTTTATGTATATTAGCCACACACGTTCCTGCGGACAATATGTGAACACAATGTGCCTTTTTTTTCCCACTGTCATTAGTGAGCGAGGGAAGTGCTTCACCAAGCACCGGAAAAGCATTATGATGAACATGGCTACTCAATGTGAGTCAATAAGATTTGTTGGTGGTGCTTTAAAGGAAGAGAACAAAATCTAAGGCAAACAGAACAGTACTCTGTGGTAGAGGGCAGGCCTGCATCACGACAACAATTTCACACTGCATGCTCTCAGACTCAAACGCAATGTCTTTCTCGTCAGTGCAAGCAAATAGCTTTCTGGACTTCAAACAGGCAGTGTGGCTTTCTCATGTTTGTGTGTTTAAGTTATCGTTACAATTTTTTCTGTTTACATTTTTTCTGGTTACTGGAAAAATATATGCAATGCATGGCAATGCAAATAATGATGCAGACGATAATTGAAAGATGATAAAGGCAGGCTTCTCAAGTAAAGTTTACCCAAAGATAATGATTATTTCAACAAGAGACTGAATACATTAATATTAGCACAGGGAAGGCCTCCGAGAATGCGCGCCTGCTCGCAATCTTGTACAAGGCATCGCTACGGGTATAACCATGCGCAGCGGATGGGGGCAGGAGCACGTTCCATCGAAATAACCCCCCCCCCACCCCCCCCCCCCGCCATCTTCTGGTCATGTCTGAAATAAAATGAGCTTCGCTCTCAAGATGAAAACGAAGTGATGATGACGTACTTTTTACGAAGGTCAGCCATTGGTTCCCGGCTTTCCGGGGTAAAGGCGGAACGGGACGTAAACTTTTGAATGCAGCGCATGAGGGGTCGTCGCAATAAATAAAAGAAAAGAAAGCGCGTGGCCGTAGCCTCGCGCATTGAAAAATGACGTGAAAGGTCCGACTAGATCAATGCGTGCTAAGAATTGGCCACCGCCTCTACATGACTGGGAGGCCACCACACCTTTTCCCCATGCGCGCACGCCTACCAGCATAACAGCCAGCGTTACGGTCCACGGACAAACTACGCGAACTTATTAGAAACGACAATCAACAAGGTTTCGCGTTTTCCACACGTTTGCCGTGCTTGGCGTTATCCGCGTGATCGTCGTGCACGCGCAATTTCCTTCCGCGGCTATCTCAAGTGGGTCGCTGTGCGGCGTCCGTGTAGTAAGCGGCAGTAGTGCAGCATTCAGAGCGCCGTTTCACGAACACGCAATAAAAGCTCCTTTGAGGCAGGGCCGAGCGCGTACAGAACAGCGAGCGAGAAAAGAAGACGCGGCCTGGAGGAAAGGACGCGGCTGGCGCGCTCTTTGTAACGGGAAGAAAACAAGGCTCCCAACCAGCGCCGCGGTCTCCTCGTGCGAGAGCGACCGCGGAGCGAATGCGCTCGTGTTCGGCAAATTTGCATTTGTTTCACAGTGCAGTAGTCCTCTTCCCCACATCGAATGGTCTTTGTATACCCCCGATAGGACGTATGCAAAGCGAAGATCGGCTTGTTTATACGTTGCGTATGCGAAGTAACGGTAATTGCAGGTTTCGGCGTCTGCGATACCGTGTGTGCCACGGAGGTCACGCACGGTTTAGCGGCGGTTCGCCGTTGAAAGGTGCCAGCTAAGTGACAGTTTCGCTAACTCTAGTACACTGTTGTTTCGCGACAGGCTCTAGCCACGAGGTTGCCACAGGCCCCGGAAATCCTGCGTTAGTTTCGGTTTCAGGCAACATGCGATAGATTGATATGTGGGGTTGAACGTCCCAAAACCACATATGCACTCGTAGCGGTCTAACGTGGATGTAAGCAATTAGTGTCTTTCACCAGTTTTTACAAATAAAGAAATTAGATTGATCTGTAAAGAACTCATGTTTTGTTTTATTTTTCTTATTTTGTGATTTTGAATCGGGCGGGAATGGGGAGCGCTTTCCTCACGCCCTTTTGCTGCTTGTCGAGCGGTACCACATGTGAGTTAGCGTGCAAACTATGAATACGGGAAAGATATTTCAGCGCGCGGCTCGTAAACTGTTCTGGGTGGTTCGCTCTCAACGGGAAGAGATTGTGCGAAGAGAGCATTTTTCCCTGGAGCGGCCGTACTTCTTTTCTTACACCAGCGCTTTGTAGAGTACCGCGATGTCGGATCCAAAAGCGTTAGCTTTCAGCCTTCGTATTGTCACTGGGTCTTGAGGTTGAAGGCAGCAGCCGCTGTTTCCATGAGTGCACCTTATTAGGGCGAACCTGTGCTCGGAAAACAAAGCTTCACTCTACAAGCAATACACGCTGTAGGCTGGTAGCAGCAAACTAGAACGTCAGCCATCGATAATCTTCCGAGCAGCAACATGCGTCAGTATTCATACATGAGCCATCGAAGGTTCGCTATCACTAGAGGCTGCGTAAGCTCCAGAACAAACTTTAATGTACGCGTCGAGCGCGTAATCTCATAGGAAAGTTTTATTTTTTTTAAGATTATCTAGATTATTCCCCGTCATTCGGGCGCGGTTTGCACAAGGCAGCGTTACACGCGTAATGGTGTGGTAGCAAAAAATAGAAAAGAGCACGTGCATTACCATTACAAGTTCTTGCTATTGCAGTCATGACTTGGTCGGGGTTCATTTTTTCTATGGTTTGGCTAACAGATTGATTGATTGATATGTGGAGTTTAACGTCCCAAAACCACTATATGATTATGAGAGACGCCGTAGTGGAGGGCTCCGGAAATTTCGACCACCTGGGGTTCTTTAACGTGCGCCCAAATCTGAGCACACGGGCCTACAACATTTCCGCCTCCATCGGAAATGCAGCCGCCGCAGCCGGGATATGGTTTGGCTAACAGCTTTGCTGTCAAAGTATAGTGTCGCATAATGAGGTATGCACACAAACGCCACCTTAACAAGATTCATGCATGAACCGAAATACGACGCGACCGAACTAATTTGATATGAACGCGGTTGCATCCTTTGTGTGGCCCACGCATGTTGCTCGGTCGATGACAAAACTCGACTAAATTTGGCATTGCACACGCGTATTGGCGTTTAGGCGCCAGCAGCAAGTCAGATTGGCGGCGCAAATGGTGCAGCACTTCCACCCCTGCGCCTGTCTGTCTGCCTATCTATCCAGATCTCGTGATCACCCCTTGGCGTGAACAAAAATTAGCATGGGAGCGTACATCGTCCCTAATCCCGTCACGTACATCGTCAAACACTTCCCGATACCTGTGGGCATGTATGTACCACTGGCATGCGGGTATGTTCCACACTTGATTGACACTTGGCATTTTTAACGCGAGAGCGTTAAGACAAAACCTAACATCGGCAGCGTTGACCCGACGAATGCAAAAAAAAAAATAAATGTCAGGGTCCCAGTAGTAATCGAACCCAAGCATTATGCGTGGCAATTGAGCATTCTACGACAGAGTCCTGTCAAGTCTCGGAACTACTCTTCATATAGACCCCTATGTTCGTGAACGCAGGGCGCGGGTTCGAATCCCGGCTGCGGCGGCTGCATTTCCGATGGAGGCGGAAATGTTGTAGGCCCGTGTGCTCAGATTTGGGTGCACGTTAAAGAACCCCAGGTGGTCGAAATTTCCGGAGCCCTCCACTACGGCGTCTCTCATAATCATATGGTGGTTTTGGGACGTTAAACCCCACATATCAATCAATCCCTATGTTCGTGAAACGTCAATTGCGGTTGCAGTGCTGGGTACGCAATTTTATGAACATTACATATGTACTATGATACAGCCTTCACGTCGGGCGATGCACTGATGTTAATGGAGCAGTGCACAGGGCTACCATCCTTATCGCTTCTGGTGTTGCTAATACATATGTTCCTATTGCCATCTTGCGCGTATGCAAATAACTGGTTATATAAGCATCTGCAACTCTTCGACATATGTCTGTGCGTGCAACATTTATACATATCTTAAGCGTCATTTCGTGACTTGTCGCTCCATAAAAAAAATCACAACACCGTTATTTCTCTCCACATGCTACGCATAACGCCGATTCCCAAGGTACGCGGGATTCACCATTTTTTTTTTATTAGTAGGAATCTTAAATAGAAAGACTAAATTTACTAGTGGTTATCGAGTTCTGTTTTACTGAGAAATCGGTCAGCTTTCGTTTGTCCACTTCGCAACACGATAACAACATATAGAAAATGGTTAACTAAATCTAACAAATGGCAGCGTTACCTGAACGGTTAGAGGATGCGTGCAAGAGAGCATGGACACATTCCGTTTGCATGCGAAGTGGAAAAGGAGAGATTTCACAGCAACCCTCATCCCCACGGTTTATACCCTTTCGCTCTATTTGATTACATCACCAGTGACGTCACGAATCGTGTTTTGTTTCTGAATCCGCCGGTGGTAGATGCGGCACTACTGCGGCGTATCACCGTGAAAGAGCGGGTCCCACGGAAGGGTATGCACTGACCGTTGATCCGCAAGAGGACAACACCGTCGCCGCGCCATCCTATTACTTATGTTTCGGCGTGCAGAAAGTGTTACGGAGGTCTCCGAGCATCCAAGTTGCCGTGCGGATTTCGAACACAGCAGCAAATTTTATGCGCGTGCGGCGAGCGTAATACCCTTTAAAAAGGCATCCCTTCAAATACTGTTGTTAGATGACATTTTATTCTGTGCTAGGTGGACTTGGTTAGATGGCGGCACCAAACAGTATCGCTCTCATTTAGCCGTAAATCAACGTAAGTTAGTCTCCCCTATGGCCCCCGGGTGCTTCTCGCTTATGCTAAACCGAGCTACCAACGAGCACTTCAAACCGCGCGGGTTGCAGAGCAGTGAGGTGGCCTCAACGTGACCCACGGTCAGTTCACATTAGAGCCACTTTCATCGTTTCTTTCACTAAAATACATCTGATAACAACCACAAGATGTCATTTACATACCATACCCATACTTCTCTGATAGCGAAGCTTTGTATTTGCTTAACAAAAACTTGTCACACGAGTTCACAGAATGAAGTTGTTCCGTCGTTGCCCGCATCTGGAGGCACTCGCAATGGCCTGCACTTATACGGTGGTTAATGTGAACGTCCGATGCCAGCCTTACAGCGCTAATATGCGAAAATGTAGCCTGGAATATTGCATTTGTACGTCACAGAACTTTCTCTGTATTAACTGGAGGTGACAGACAAGAAAGCCAAGAAAAGTACAGGGGACGTTATTTGTATTAAGCTATTGCGATGTAAAGCAAATGAAGTGGACGAACTTCCGTTGCTTGCCGTTGGCGGGGACCCGAATTGCGGCCTTCGAATAACGTGTCACACGTTCTATGCTCTTACTAAGCATTTATTGTCTGTCAGTTCCAATTAATGTTGCATCAAAAAAAAAAAGATCGAGCCATTCAAATTACCTTTTTGTTTATATACATGTCACTCGACCCACCATCGTTGTCGCGAAATATTTCGTAAAATAACGTCACACAGATGAATCGAATGCGCTCATACTTAGCGCCAGTCGACCGCGGACGGGAGATTCAAAACAGCCGTCATTTGCGAAAGAAATTAGGTTCACGAAATTTTCGCAGAAACGAATAAAATAGAACCTGCGCATTAACGAAGCAAAGTAAATAATCACGGCCAGCGGGCGATTCGCGAAACATGTCTCCGCATTCGCGCAGCAAAAGCCTCGCGTAATTAGGGTCGGGCCACGTTCCTGCGGAAAATAAAAACAATAAAGAAAGCAAGGACGGGGGAGCCAGTTAGCGGCAAAGCGCGTCCGTAGTGTCGAAACCGTTCGGCGCATTGCAGCAGCTTCCGGGGGCGCCATTTGACGACGCGCAATCGCTCGCACACAAAGGTACGGTGGCTATATAGATACACAAAGGGAGCGCTTTCGGAAGCTCCCCCCTCTTTTCAATTGTTCGCTTCGAGCGCCAAAGAGCCGCTGCTGGCATAACCCCGGAAGCCATGGAGACTGCTTTTGCCTTCTACTTTTTTATCATTTATTTAGGAACACTTCTTTTTTTTTCCCCTCGAATAACATCGACGCTGTATGCATCGTCACTGTATGCCGTGGATGGATATTCAACGCTGACCACCCCGTCGGCTGGCCTTGGACAAGCTACGTCCCGGGCGTGACCACCGCGGCAGGTGCGTGGGGCGACGCGCACGATCGGCCTTGGCTTCCGCCCGCACGCTATTATCACACGGCTACGGGTCCGAGTCGCGATTTTGCGTTTTCGCACGGGGTTACACGTGGACGCTCGAAAGAATCGACGGGCACGGCGACAGCAGTTTCAACTGCACATCATTTTCCCCGATGTTCGAAAGTATTAAAGCGATAGCGTTAAAGAGCTCGTTTGTTGAAGGTTTTGGTGTGAAGGCACTTGATGAAAGTTTCGAAAAAGCCTTTATTCAATATTATAGATGAAACATCCAGATTTATGCGAATGGATGACTGCGCGCGGGCAACCGCAAACAATCAGCCAAAAACTTGTGGAGCGATAAGCAACGTTCCTTTCTTCTCGATCTTTGCTCGCTCGGTAACTATTATAGCGAGCGCGCTTATCGCAACCCAATAAGGTGATGATTGCGTCCGCGGTAGGTCTCTTCGATTCGCTCCGCGCGTATCTGCAGCGCCGTTCAACGAGAAGAGGGGGTCTCAATCGAGGCTGCACGCCCGGCCGAAAGGGGCGTGTCGCAATTCTAATCCAAAAATGGGAGCCGAAGAAAATCGTGGCACTCGCACGAGCAACGCCTGCGCAGTCCAGAGAACGCTCGACCAGGCTGCCATCCCCGTCGACGCTTTATGGTGCCGCCGCAAGGACACACGCGTATGCCTACTACAGCGCGTTACAACATCCGAGAAGGTATTTTTCTTTAATGACGTCCCGAAAGTGAAGCCGAATCTCCGCCACCTCACCATGCATGGAACACGTAAAGTGTTAGCTTATGCAGCGAAAAAAAAAAGCATTTCCCTCACTACCCCTGCTAGTTTAGCACGATTGTAATTGTTCCGAACAAATGTCCCTCAACGTGTATTAATGAGAAGTAACAGATATATACAAAGGAAAGCATAAGGGATGTTAGTAACTTTATTGTCAATGTGAAGGAAGAAAAGAGGACGTACATAATTTGCCAATCGCAGGGAACGAACCCGCGACCTTCGAATAACGCGTCTGATGCGGCTACAGCGGCGGTCATCCACCCCGTCCACTTTATGGGGTAGGTACGTGGGATTGTCAATCAGCGGTCGAGCCCCATAACCAGTAGACCACCCCAGGATGCCCAAAAACGCCAGTCACCGGGAAAACGCTGGCAAGTCAATGGATGTGATGAAGCCACTTTGAAGTTCCCGCTCCCCTCACCGTCAGATTTTGACGGCGTCTACTATACGTCTTGCGTAGTCCGTGGCCAGCAAAAGTTTCGTATACATCGTCCTCTCAGCGCACTATAAACTTAACATCCGAAGACTCCCGAGGAAAATAACTAGGGGAAATGCGCCTTTAAACCTGTGACGTCATCCGCGGTGATTTTAAAGGCAAACTTAAGTCTGATTTTATCCTGCATCAATAACGGAACACTGTTTCGTTCGGACAAGTCACTTCTGGGCGCGTGGACGGACCAGGAAAAGCGTGGACGAGCTGTTAAAGGGTGACGCTGTTGTAGGGAAGTTGTGCCTCGCAGTTTGGTCGAGCAAAACATACAAAAAAAAAAGGTGGGGGAAGGAAAGCGGATGTGCCTGGCGCGTCTCGGCCATAAAAAAAACACCCTCTCTGCGTGGGCACCCACAGAAGAGCACGACTGCACGTAAGTACATGCAGTGAGCGTCAGGAGTTTAGGGGGCCACGCAACACACACACAAAAAAAAGCTGAATATTCTCGCTGCTTCGCAATAGATAATGCCTTACATTTTGATTGCTGGTCCATCACAAGAAGCTCGAACATGTACCGGTGTTGTTCGACAGAATGCAATCACACATTGCTGGGGGAATTCAAAGTTTTCAAACCTAGCGGTCCACGAACTTTTGACTCTGGCTGCACTTGAAGGGTACCTAACTAAAGTAAAATTACTTCAAGATCGAGAAGTTACCTTTTGCCAATTACACGGTCCTTAATATTGCAATAATATAATAATTATCACCCTTAGAAAATAAAGAAAAATCACGGCTTTTAAAATTTAGCACCGGAATTGCGGAATCTTAAAGTAAATGCGACGTCACGGATGTCAAGCTTTTTGTTGTTAACTTTGACCAAGCGAGCTCCGTGAAAATTTCCAATAACAACTATGCTACGTTCGGCTCCTGGGAAAGCAATGTAAGCCTTATTTACATAAAATGAATAATGTAACTCCTAACAGACGCCGATAGAATGGCAACGTCCCAGCAAGTCCGCGCGCCGCCTGTACGTTATCGCGTTGCAAGCGTCAACGCACGGCAGGAATTGCGGAGCTGGTTTTAACGAAGGAGTATTACGCGAAAAAAATGAGTTTCTCTTTATTGTCTCTTTAAAGCAAAGCAAAATTAACCCAGAGGGCTGAGCATGCACGCTCGAAGCGAAAGCACTTCCAAAGGGGCCATGACAAGCCCAGCAACGGAAGCGATCGCGAGCACGGAGCCTGTTCTTCTGGCACAGTGCCGGTAGCGAAGCGATATGCGGAACAAACTTCGGACGGGTCCCGCCATACGTCAACAGCGGCGCGTCTTCTTCGCCCGACGTCGCGGTATCTCATCCGCCTCGCCTGAAACATTGTCGACCCGACTTCGCTTTGACAGGAGCCGCGTTTCGAGGGGAAGAAAGTGGGGCGGACCACGTCGTGAAGCTCGAAACCGTTATTTATACGAATAAACATGCTCTCAAATCACGTTTAGTGACTATCTTTTAATGAAAAAAGACTGCTCCTATTCTCAAATCGTGAATGGTAATCTATCACTAACCCTCAAGAGGAAGGTACATAGCAGCAGCATCACGCTGGTACCTACGTATATGGAGCAGAAACCTGGAGGCTTACAAAGAGGTTTCACCTTAAATTGACGACGACGCGGCGAGCGATTGAAATGAAAATGATAGGTGTAACCTTAAGAGACAAGAAGAGAGCAGAGTGGATTAGGGAACAACCTGGGGTTAATGATAACATATATAGTTGAAATCAAGAAGAAGAAATGTAGTACATGGGCAGGGCACGTAGGCAGGAACCAAAGGGATTCCCAGAGAAAGCAAACGCACGAAAGGGAGACAAAGTTAGGGGCACCCGTGAGATCAAAAATTCAAGTGTCAACGCGGTGCGCCCTGCCTTTGCTATTCTGCTCTCCGGGATCAGAATTGGGAAGAACATTTTTTTGTAATAGTACCGTCATTATCGTAAAAAAAAAATAGAAAGTTTTCGAATAGCGTACCGCAAGGTTAGCTGGTGTTGCGGGCGTAGGGTTTGCGTACGGGCGTTATACGAGTTTGCGAATACCGTTTGGCCCTGCAAACGCTAACGCACGCTCGCTCACCGCAAAGGGCCTTCGCGGGCCGCACGCTATTTGGAATTTTCCGCGAGTGGACCGCAAACGCGATTCACGTTACGACGAATGCGCAGTGGCAGCGACCGACACGCAAAGTTTCGCGGTAACGCTATTCCAAAACGCCCTAATATGCCCTAAAACCCCTAATATGCCCTGCACTTTAAGTAATAGGGGATCGGGTGAGTTAAATTTTAACTTTAAAAGCTTTTTACTATAAGTGGCTGGACAGTTTATTTGTACGGATAGGTACAGTATGGGTATGGGCCTTCCTAGTGTGCACACCTATGATCGGAGTCGAAATAGCTCCAGATATGCTAACGGCTGAACTGCAGAAAATGGGGGATTCTAGCGAGGATGCTGAACTGCAACAAAATGGCAGAGGATAGCTTGCTGCATTGGTCATCCCATCAGCTCCCTCGATAACAGCGTTTGTGTGTGTCATATGACAACGCAGGTAAAACGCGACACCCATGTCCATAAATGCTCACAGCCAAAATACGACGCCGATTCGAGGTGCCAGTCATGCAGGGACCGCGAAAAAAAAAACCTGTTCGGCGGCGGTTGCGCCACCAGCCGTCCCCTGTGCGTGTACAGGGACGCCTCCGCTACACTGCTCGGCACGCAGCGTGGGCCCGGCCTCGATTCGCTTCCGACGCCACAGCTGCGCGCAAAACGCCGATCACGCTGAGAAGCGCGCCAACGCCCGGCCGGAGCGATACCGCATCGGCACAGCCAGGACCCTTGACGGGCCAAAGCAAAATGGGTGAACTTTCGCGGATTAACGCAGTGCTTATAAAAAAAGCCACGTTACTGCCCTAACCGGCTTCAATCGGTAGCTCAGAATGAAAGCGCGGATCGAACAACTTAAAACCGCACTTCAACCATAACTAGAACTGAACTGCACCATATCGCTGGTAGAACCCGTAGTCGCTTACAATCTAAGGATGAATGTATATTCCGCCCACAGCTGTCTCACTCGAGGGAAACTCGCACACATGCCCTAAGCAGACGCATTTGCTACATGAAGTTGTCAGCCAAATGTAACAATGGAATGTGCTCGGCATTTGTGCCAAACGACGTCGGCATTTTTCGCGTATTTTTTTTTTTGTGGTAGGTCATCTTCTTATACGGACCAACGATACTTTCGCCGGTTTGGAAACGTGATCGTCGGGCCCGATTCCAGTTGAGTGTGGCAGCGCTATAACTATCGTCCAGTTAAGATTCCGGCACCATTGTTTAGCCTAGCGCAATCCTGTAGCTATAGGGACGGCAAACATGCATTTCAGTATGTGTAGTACTGACATTATCAGCCAGAAAAATGTACGTACTTAATGTGCAAACGGAAACCACCTAGCACGAGTCTGTTACACGGATGAATGGTAGAAACGCAGCAGTTGTGGCAAAGGCGAGGCGGCTCGCACTAATTGAGTTGGAACCAGCTGTAGAGCCTATCGGCCGCAGAAGGCGACAAACGCGGTTCACGCATTGCGCGTCGTCGCGCAAAAGGGCACGCTCGGAAACCCGACACAGGTGAGGCAGCAGCAGGCCAGAGGTGTCGTCGCGACGAGTATTCGCCACCTGGCCCAACTAAACACAATGAGACGCCGAACACTGGCCACGCCTCTCTCGGGACTCCACGCAAATGGCATGCCCCGAGTGGAAGAAACATCGCTCTTTTTTTGATCGAACATTACGCTGCTGTCGCGAAGTTGTAGAGTGGCGAAACGCACCGCGCAGGAACACAACTCGCACCTGGCTTCTTCCTCCTCGCACACACAAAAGGTTAACGCCGACGCGGTCGGATTAGAACGCTATGCGGAACGAAGGTTCAATTAATTTGTCGTGCGACCGGTTTTCAATGCGTGCACCAGAGTCGTTTCGCAACCTTCTTCAGGCACGACACACGGTGTGGGCGGCTGCACCTGCAACCGAAACTAACGCCGCAGCGAGCAAGACAAGGTGTCAACAACTACGGAACACGCGACGCGAACCGGTCAGGGGTAAATAAAGCAACCCCAGACGTTCCAATATTCTCGAAGAGGGATATGATTACATGGAAGGCGGCAGTGAAGCGTAATCGTCACCCGCTATTCAGCGCATCCTTGTTGTAAACAATCGGGAACAAGTTTGTGAACCGCCAAGAGGGAGAGGGGGGGGGGTTAAGCTAAACTGTTCGGTTTACTCGCAACGACTATCATCCCAGAGATAATCGAATTGAACCGCCCTTTTGGATACTAGCAGCAGCGCAGTCGGCGCAGGAAGAATGCGAAAGCGGCGGTCGTCACAGCGAGAGGCCCAACAAACTAGGCCTCCGGTCGGGGGCTCCAAAGCAACGACAGCCTCTCCTCGACCCGGCGGCGTCCCGTATCGGAATCCGGACGCTTCGTCGTCGTGTAGTAAAAAGAAGCGGCGGTAGCCCAATTCGACGCGGCCTCGTCGAGGGCGCGGCCGCCGGAAGAAGCCGTCGCCGGTCACGCACCGGCAGCAGCCAACCTGTGGCATTACGCACCTTGTGGCCCCGGCGCCTCTCGCTGCGCGTCTGGGTGGCCGAACTCTCGAGCAGGCGCGGTGTAGTGGTCGCCTCCTGCTCGATGGCCAGCTGGCTCTGCTCGCCGCGCGTCATGGTGGTCGTCTTTCGCACGACGCGGGACGTGTGCACCGTCTTCAGGCCGGAGCGCACGTGCGACGAGCGAAACACTTCGCGCGACTCCTGCGAGGCGGACGCCATCTGCGTGCGGCTGCCGCTCGCCGACGACAGCTGCTGATCGTCGCCGGGGTCCGGCACATCGTCGGGGTCCCGAGGGTCGCGGCTCCCTTTCACGTAGAGCCGCGCTCCGCGCACGAACGAATACATCGCGCACAACTGACTGAGCGTCCGACGCCCAGCGCCGGCACCATCAAACTTCGGCGACGGGCCGGCAACTACGGGGCACCCGCAAACAGGTTTGTGCCTCCTCTCCCTTCCGTGTACAATAGGCGCAACCGGCTTCCCTCCTCCCCGACACGCTCGCGCAACCCCACGTAAAAGCCGCCCGAAAATCCCGCCAGGGGGAAGCACCGTACGGCCAACCTCGGTCCATCGAGGCACGTCCTCGTCGAGAAGCCCACGCTCGTCCGTCCACGGAGCATCGCCTTTTATGGTGCGACAGTGGCGCCAGCCCACGCCCGGTCGCCGCGGCTTGCCCGACTTGGGCAGCGGCGTTGGCAGCCCACACGGCGCGCGACACACGCACCTTTCGGAGCATGCCATCCCTCGCGCGTCCATGTTACTTACTTCTTTTGTTCTGATTATCTCAGCGCCGGCCACACGCGGCCGATAAGGGACACGAGGTGCGCATGTTTATCTCGGCAATAACGCAGAACCGTGAGTGCAAGCCGAGCGACGGCCACGAGTCGACCGCTTGCCTCCCTATTCATTTAATCGTGACTACCCTTTGCAGCCAATATCGAAACTAGTACATGACCGACGAATGGCCAGCAAATATTGCGCCTGAGCCACACTACACTGGCCTAGAGCAAGCTTGGCAAAAATAAAAGTTACATTCTGAGATTTCGCATGTCAGTATCCCGACATTAGATTTAGACGCATGTTAACCACCTTCCACTACGGCGTCTCTCAATGATATCGTAGTTTTGGGTCGCCCAGATCCAACAATTATTATTATGATTATCCAAACCGCGATGTGTTGAATTAAAACTGCAAATTGGGCTCGTTTGGCGTGATTAAGGGCAGCGCATTAAACGCAGCGCTCAAGCAAAGGAAAACCCTTCCAAATGTTTTCCTTTGTGATTTACCTTTCAATAATCATATTTCAGTTGTTTTACGGTTAAGAATAGCCTCAAGCCCTTTTACACAGTAGAAATGAAGTACAGTGTAAACTCCGTTCTTGGTTTGAGTACGCACTGTAGAAGTAGTGCTTTCTGAAATGCTACGGGTGACCACAACGTGCCGGGCGCGTTAACAATGCTGGCCTTTGAAGCACAAACAATGATCATCCACCATTACTAATTTATAAAGACGATCCGGTGGAAACCGTTAAGGTATAAATGTGATTGTTCAAATCTAATTGCATTATTCAATAGTTATAGGTGAATATAATCACAATTTACAATACAAATTCCACGGGTGAAATGTGGAAGGCTAAAAGCACACAGGTCTGAAGTTACAGAAAAGCTGTTCCTTTATGAGTAATAAAAATTTGCTATCATTTTCGCGAACACTTTATCCCGAATGACATGTTAATTATTGCTTAACTTTGCATGTTAACTTTGCCAACTATTGGCTGCACACAATTTCAATCAATTAAGATAAGAACGTACATTTATCAAAAACAAAATGGCCTCCACGGCATCGAGGTGCGTGTCCCCTCCAGATATATTTCTGGATTGACGCCCCTGTGCCGAACCACCACCAGGCGTTTTCACACAAATGGTACACGCGAAAATTAAGTGGTCAAAGAGCGGTTGCTTCAACGTGCCAGCCATATTAGTCGAAGAACTCTACAAGTAAACTCGGCGTCGCGGGCTGAGTCAACGGCGCGCTCACCACAGCGGGACACTTTCGCGAGAGAAATAGGAATTGCGTGGGGTGCGCGTTCCTACTCAGACACGAGCGATAGTTTACCGTGCATTGGCGGCTGCTCTCGACAGACGGCGACCGAACCGCAGTCGTTAACGGAACCCACGCGTCGTCTGGTGCGCACACCTGTTCGACATTCGACCGTCAGATGTGGTTCCCGTTTGAAAGAGCTACTGACACCGTTTTGCGAAGGCGCGTTTATGCTGCCGTACAATGCTTCCTATATATATATATATATATATATATATATATATATATATATATATATATATATATATATATATATATATATATATATATATATATATATATATATATATATATATATATATATACCCAGACATTTATTAGCCGGCACACAGCGAGCATGCACAATGGCGACAGTAACGGCCAAGCACGGGCTCTCAGCGCGAGCGGCATCCTTTTTGGGTAGACCCACTAGAAGGCCCCTGAGAGTTCCACCAATTTCAGTGTTCTGAAGTTTCTCTACAATATATATATATATATAAACAGCACCAGCTTGACGTCAGGCTACAGTACTGATTCTGGTGACTTCACGCAGCAGTCTGGCTAGTTGTGATGGAGTGAGGTACCCAAACATCCAAAATGGCCGCTTCTGCGTCACCAACGGAGCCTCGGTGCACATCCGGTTGTGGAAACGTCACGATAACTTTCGCGAGCACGTAACAAAAAGATCGCGCCATATCGTCAGCGGTACAGTAGGAACCAAAACAAGCCATTAAGAAAGTATACACTGTACTTCGGCAGGGTACGCTCAGACTTATCAGTACATTTTCTCGGCTCTTGAGTGCTGCGCCTTTCATTCGACGCAAGGAAACGAGAACTGAATATCATACACAGCACAAAGTGGCATTCGACCACATCACACTGCCTGGGCCGCACTTCAGATCTAAGCGAAGCCCCCCACCCTCCTACGACCCTGCTGTCAGTACCGATAAACCGCCGCACTGCCTGCCCCGATAAATGTTGGGGTTTTACGTAATAATCAAAGCAAGATACGATATGTTTACCGTTAGCGCTTATTCAGAGACAGCGTTATCCAGGTCCATGCTCCATTGGAGCGTGATTGCGACGGCCGGCGCAAGTTGTGCTCAGCAAGGACACTTCCGCAACCGAAACCCTGGCTTTGCAATACATAAACCACGCGTCAGCGGGCCGCATATAGGGTAACGGCTCATTTCAAAATTAATTTCGCGTTCGCCATTACGTCGCACAAAACGGTTCCTGCGATTTCGCGAGTAACGGCAACATTGAAATCCGAGCGGTTCTCAGATATCGATATTATCGATGCAAAGTGGTCCACTAAGTAACCTTCCGAAAGGTGCCTCCTCAACGGGCCAATCGCAAATAACAGCAATTATGTATGGCTTCGATCAGATTCGTGTGCACGCAGCTGCATTAGCCCTGCAGTGTTACAGCGCAATCGTACGAAGTGCCCCATGGGCGCGTGTTAATTCTTTAAACGATTCCTCACAGTCGTTCGGGAAGACTATACGGGCCTCTTTCGCACGGGACCTCCCACCGAGAGGAGAGGGCCCGGCCTTGGCGCAAACGGATCGGCCTCCACACGTGACCCCAGAGTAATTTGCCTTCAACTCGGCCGTTAACGAACGATTAAACCAAATGGTCACGCCGAAAACAGGTTCCCTGGTACACGAGCCCACGTCCATGTTGCCAGGTGAGCAGCAGAATCTGCAAACTCGCGAGCGCGTCGTGTCATTTCAGTTAACTCTAGCATGTGACTACGTTACTACAAAAAAATAGGTTAAGCGTATGTGTTACGTCATCTGCCCCCCCCCCCCCTTTTTGCCGCAATGTGATGTGCAATCTAATATTACTGCCACATCACTACTGTGTCATGCCATATCAACTGTGTGTGTAATCTATCTTACTGTTTGTAATCTGACTTTACCGCCACGAGTAACCATTGTGCGCGCATGAATCCATGTTGCATGTGAGTGACCGTGTTCTTAATCGTCAAACTTGATATCGATAACCCCGCGAACATATGTAATTTAGGCGTGCTTATAAGCAAAACTACCTCATTGTACATGTTACTTTGACAAAGTCTAGTCCACCAAACGAAACGTTAGTGAAATTATACAGTGCCAAACCAACGAAAGTTTTCATTCCTTATTTCTCATTCTATCGGAGTCCACGTGATTTTTCCCCCACTAATTATATATATATAATTAGTGTGTGTGTTTGTAACAGTCACGCGTTCGCCTTAGAAACGCTGCTAGCAATTATTCATTGCCGACGATATGTTGACGCTCGGGCCAATTTTTGTATTTCTGGATGACGTCATCGTGGCGCAAAGAAATGACAGCCCTCATCGACATTGCCATGGCATACATCGAAATTTCTTTGCCATGGCATACAAAGCACAATAGGCCAGTCGACCACATTTGCCTGCCCAATCCCCACTTGCCTCCCCCCCCCCCGGCCCTGATAAAAATTTCTGCCTACGCCGTCGCCGTTAAGGCAATCACTGGTCTTCGACAGGCCAAACCTGTCGATCGACGACGGGGTAGGCATGGCGCCTGTAAAAACAAAGAGTGGCCTCGCCGCCTGGCTGCGGTGGCTACGCCACTCAGCAAGCTAAAGACATGATATACAATAATTGAATTAAAATAATTGAAAGACGCCTTTTTGAGCCTCTAACGTCGCCGTTATACATCGACAAACTCTAAATAAACGGAACTGCGGAAGAGATGGCTTCGAGAACCGCGTTAATTCGATTGACGGGCGACTGGTTCAGTATATACATACAAAGCGAGACCGACCTGGAAGTGCAGGATGATGGTCCAGATGAGTCCGAGGGTGAGCTTGGGGTTCCCGTCGACGATGTCCTCGGCGCGGATGTTGACCAGCTTGACCTTGCGGTACCGGAGGAAGGTCAGCGCCGTCTGCACATTCTGCAGCATGTGGAACCGCATGCGGCCCTTCTCGCGGGGCTGAAACACGAGACAGCAACCGCTGTTAGCACGTCAGATCAAAACGGGGATACGCGGTGCCGTTCTCACAGGCCGAAGAGGAATCGCGGCGCAATCAACGAACAGTCGTGCCCGAGGGGACATCAAAATCCAACATTTTTTTTTTTTTTTGGGGGGGGGGGGAGGGGAGCACTGACGCTTCACCCGTCGAAGCGGTTGGCACTTTGCTTTTATTGACGCCAGTATGCCCTACGGCATCAGTTAAATAACAAGTAGAAGCTCTATTCTTTGTACGAAGGCCAGGAGTGGTCGATGCAGTGGGCCGTGCGTCCAGCGCGTCAAGACAGGTGGTCGGCCGGGGTGGTGGCCGCGTAGGTGGCGAGAGTATAATCCGAAACGTCGCTGGATCCAACGTTCACACAATGGGGCTTGTTTTTCGCGTGAATTAGTAGCAAATGGCCTTGCGCGGCGACGAACTTCACAGCCGGCTTACGCTAAAGCCATCTCAGTCGCCACATTGGAAGAACAACAATGTCGACAAGTTTGATCCGACGAGTTTTTTGTCTGCAACACTGGCCCGAATTGGAGCTCGAACAACTCCAACGTTAAAGAACACGCCAAGGTGTTGTCATCGTCGCGGCTGCAAGAATGGCAGTGTTTCGTGAACACACACTCACCAGCGTCTCCCCAGAGAGGACCTCCAGCAGCGAGAGCAGACTGTGGCCATCCTGGAGATCCACGAACAAGTCGTCCACACGCTTGTTCGCCTGCACGCGAGAGAAGAGGACACCCCTTACTATAGTAACTTCAATTACGTATAGGCCGCGTCATTGTGCACCGAGAAAAGTGCTCTTTTAAGACGCTTAGTAGTGGTGGTGGTATTTATTCTATGGCACAAGGCTCATGCTATGTCACAACACTGAATGGAATGCTAAGGATGTACTTGCCATTAGTGGTGATCATTAAAAGCGACTGGACGGCAAGACGAGCTAGTTGCTATGAATGCATGATAACTTATTTTTAGCGCACACTGACACACGCTGTCATTCCCTCTCTTTGTCCGTGTGCGCTGAAAATAAGTTATCATGCATTAAAAGCGACGCACGGAGGCACACCGATGTATTTTATTACGAAAATCGCGGCCCTGCATTCGTCTTTCATGAGTGCAGCGGTTGAACAGGCGGCCGCAGTACCCGTCAAACTCCTGGTAGTTAACTGTCGAGCGAGAAGGGCAAACAGTACTGGTCATTGTAATAATTCGATCTAACATCGTTTCGGTGAATTTTCAATGAACGCTGTTCTATCCAACCCAATCTAAACCATAACCCAACTTGACCCAAATGTTTATCGTCACAAATTGGGAGGAAGTCTAAAGGCTCACAAGAGACGAACTCGGAACGCTGATGGTGAGCGCGTGCCTTTCGACAGCGCCGACGCCGTCTCAGTTCGTAAGCTTCACACACAAACAGAAGAGCAGTGCGGCGAAGCGCGCTTACCTTTCGCTGCTTCCGGTAGCCAGTAGAAAAAGAGAGAGATATAGATAGAAACCGTTACACGTAGAAATGTCTCTAATCGCTCGTGCTTCGAGGCATGCACGGGACGTGCGCGAAAGCCAAAGCGACTAAGGAAGAACGAGACTCACGGCGGGCGAGTGGCACGCGCTGCACGGACTGCACACGTGCAGGCACGCGTACGTCTGCGTTCCGAGGGCAGCATGGGGAACAAAGGACACAATCGGTTGACACACAAAACGCACGAATACAAGCTACAAACTACAACAAGGAAAGGCGCATCCAAGACTGGGGAAGCAGAACGCAGCAGCCTCGTAAGCAGTCGTCTCCCCCACTACGAGCTGCGCACTCTGCCTCGGTGTCCCCGAGCTACGCGGCGAAAACAGCTGCGCAAGCCATTCGGGCTACATACGCGGTACAGTCGGAAGATAACCCGCACAGCAAAGCAAGATATGTCCCACTTATTTAGGTGTCTCCATGGTTGGCAAACACGACTGCGAAATTCTACCGTCAGAGTCCACAGAAAATAATCCCTATATTACGCACAGTTAATCCACAAGACTGCCTCATCGTCACATGGTCGGATAGTAGCACTCCCAAAGCTTATATAAACGTTGGCAGGTGGATCTAGCTCGCGCTTACGCTGCTGGTGGATGGATGGCCGCCAAGTATGCGAGGAGGCCTTTTGGCTCCCAGCTGCGATAATCTCTCTTCTACCACTTCCTTCCCCATAACGAATATTTCTACGTTTCACTTAAATGCGATAGGAACACTTTCATTTTTTTTATTTATTATAATGTCATAAAAATTGCCATGCATGAGCATCATTGAATGGAGATTTCAAATCTGCACAAAAATTTCAATTATCTCATTAAAAAAGTAATGCCATATTTCCTCATTTTGATTGTATTTTAATTGGGTAATTATTTACGGGTCGTTATGGTATCTCGCAACGAAAAAGTTAGTTTTCAAAACTACATGGTTCCTCTAAAATGTCCATGTCACAGGCTAAAGCAAACTAGGTAGATCGGTAGATATGTGGGGTATAACGTCCCAGAACCACTATATGATTATGAGAGACGCCGTAGTGGAGGGCCCCGGAAAATTTGACCACCTGGGGTTCTTTACCGTGCACCCAAATCCGAACACATGGGCCTACAGCATTTTCGCCTCTATCGAAAATGAAGCCACCGCAGCCCGGATTTGATCCTGCAACCTGCGGGTCAACAGCCGAGGATACCATAGCCACTAGACCACCGCGGAGGGGCTAAAGCAAACTAAGTGTCAAAACGGCTATTTCTTCGATCAGAAATAATTTTTTTAATGGAAAGGTAAACATGAGCTTCTATTAATTAGCCGATATTATAATTACAATTTTATCAAGATTGAGAGAGAAGAAAGCTTCAGCATGCAGTTCATTCAAGTGCTATGAAAAAGAATCGTACCTTAAAATATATTCACAGAAACTTTCTCAAAACTTTCGTAAGGCCAATTCAATTCACACCAATAAGAATGCCAAGGAAATTACGTTTCAAGCTTTAAAAACATTTGTATTTTCATCTATTAAGCTTTTAACAAAGAGAAATGGTACTCTGCCATAATATAAAGTTTTTGCAGAATATAATTCGCATATAAGTACTTCAAATCGCTAATTCCAAAACTCGGCATTTTCTTTACAATTTCGTGCTATTTTAAAACACTCATCCCCCTTCAAGGGGAAACATAGCCAAGCGTTCTGAATTCTCTTTTTCTGTTGTTGTTGTTGTTTATCCATTTAGATGAAACTTACTGCGTTTATGTATATTTACGGACAGATTTCAAATACACAATAATTTTTTCAAGTATAATATGTTACTTTCAAAATGTTGAAAATTTCGCTCCTTTTTTTTGGGGGGAGGGGGGGAGCTATAGTTTGCTTAAACTTAGAGAGTAACAAGCGCGTCGGAATGAGCAGGAATTAGTACAGAATGCAAGAAAAAAAACAAGAAGGCATGTTCCGAGTCCACTTGAACAAAAGTTGTGGTATGTCGAACATTTACAAATAAGCCTACGTCAAGCTGGGATTTCGGTCACTACCGTTCAACATACCACAACATTGGTTCGAATGTGCTTAACTAATTTTTAACTCTCTCAAGTTCAAGCAAACTATGGTTCCCAAAATGACACCTGGATAAAAAAAAAGTTCGGATAGCACTACGAAAATAAATGTATGTTTGAAATCAGCATAAATACACATGAACTGAGCAAGCTTCATTGAAATCGACACAGTAAACATTTAAGATGGTTCTCAGGCACAGTGTGGCGAAAGCAGGAAAACTAATTTTCATTCAAAAGCATAAAACACACGTGGGCTCAACAATGAGCGATTCGTGTGCCCTGCCCGACACTTGCCCTTGAGCTTGTTGCAGGGTCAGGATACGCGACGGACGATGGAGTTCTAGCCGAAATTCTGAACTTCTGCCACGACATTACGAAGCTATAGCCATATACATTCCGGACTAGTTTAGACTGTCCAGGGTGATTTATCTCAGACATAAATTTAAGTTAGCGAGAGCTTTTGCATCGCGCTTCCATCGAAATATACAGGCCGACAGCCGCGGCTGGAATCGAACCGGCGACCTCAGCAGCGGTAGGTGTGTAACTACGGCTTCAAAACAAATAGTAAAATGTCTGAGCAGCTTCCTCCTCGGTATGGTTCATGGGCCCATCGCGAACAGTAAAGGTATTTACAACGTCTTTGTCGAGAACTCGGAATCTTCACGCGTTGGAACAAGAATGGTCACGCGGCATTAGGCTGCCTATCCCCGTCGAGCGTCTGCACGAGATACACGCACAAGAAAAATAGATATTTCAAAATGCCGGAATGGAGCTCTCGCAACTTGGAAGTGGCAAACGTTAAGCCAGAATTTGCCCATGCATTACCTCAAAAACCTGTAGCTCTTTCGTGTGACTCCCGATTAGAGACAAAAGCGCTTGTTGTGCTGCTCACGTAAATGCTAGGTATACATTACAAAATAATGCACTTCTAGGCTCCACGCGAAAAGAATGCATTTGGTCAAACATTGGTAACGTGCACCTCTAATAAAACTTGCCACGACTTTGAGGCATCGAAGAAAACCACACGACGTGTTGGCCACGGCGCATCTGTGTAGGGAACCATCCGCCGTCTTTTCTCATTTTCTATTTTAAGTTCATCTGTTTTCTGAACTGGGAGATACGTTCTTAAAATTGCCATCGATTAAATTAACGAAGAAATAAATTATCCTCATCACAAACCAAAAACGACTCAACGGGAAGGGCGATACAAATCATCTCTCAACCTTAGTTGTAAAGACGATATAGTCTTTCTTCGGCTACTTCAACGCAAAACTTTCGGCATGTCTGTCTGTCTGTCTATGTATGTATGTATGTATGTATGTAGTATGTATGTATGTATGTATGTATGTATGTATGTATGTATGTATGTATGTATGTATGTATGTATGTATGTATGTATGTATGTATGTATGTATGTATGTATGTATGTATGTATGTATGTATGTATGTTTAGAAAGAGTGGTTAACGATTTAGAGTACTTCGTACTCTACTATATACGTATCTACATTTGTCTGTCCGCCGTAACGACACCCTAAACGGCACGAAGCTACACCCCAAACACCCAACCTTATCCGCAGCGCCCACCAATATTGCTCAAGTTTTAGCTTTCATACTTGTGCGATTGTTAATTCGAAAGCAATTATTGCGAATATCTGAGTCACCATAACAACACGTCAATATTTTGTATGTGTGTCTTTATACTGGAGAATGCATACATAAGTAATTATAAGTACTGTAGCGTTTATCACGCTGCGCTGACAATGCAATGCTATGCACAAAAAGGCAACTGTCTAGCGCTTTGCCAAGACGGCAACTGTGGTGGCACATGTCCGTCGCTTTGCGTTCTACCTTTTATCGCCTCCGAGACAGGCACGCATCTTTCTCCGCAATGTTTCTCCGTGGGCGCGCACGCCTTCCTTCGTTTTCGAAGATAACTGCCAGATAGCGCTCGTGTCTCACGTGGCTCGATGCGCTCGTTCGCCTTCGCTGCACGGATTGCGACTCTGTAACTCGGCGCTTCCAATATACAATTCACCAATTTTCTCGCGCAGAACATCAAATAAACGTTTCGTTCACTCTCTCCACACGCAAGACTATCGTCTTTCGACGACATTTGCAGTGAAACATGCAGATACGGGGCCATTTTTTTTTACGGCTGCACTTGGTACTGTTTTTTCCTGTGTGATGCAAATGACGTTGCGCACGCTTTTCGTCAGCTTAATATTATATCACTTTGAAAATAAATATGCTGGGAATCGGCGCCTATCTTGTCTTGTGTTGTGATGTTCAACTGGAAAGCAATGCTTTTCTTCGATTATCGATTTTACTCACGCATACGTATGATGGCAATTTATCGCGTTAGGTAAATTGTTGCCGCCGTATTTTACCGTTTCCTGTCCTTTGTGCTGGACCTCCCAAAGACACAGCGCTACTTTATAGGAAGATGGTTCGAATCCCGGCCACGTGGGGGGTGACCTAGAAACAGCCGTGTACTTGTGTTTAGACGGTCAAAAGTTCGTACGGAGTACCCACACTACAGGCGTTCGAGCTCGGAACCTAATAGATCTGTACGATCTCCCGGTGTAAGTCGAGTGCTTTCCTGATTGCGTCTTCAGCGTCCCAGACGTCGGAACAAAGTCTGACGGCGATATGATTCGACACTGCAGGGGACGGCATCACTAGCCGTTCCTGCGCATTTTAAGGGCGAAAGCTCGAGGTAAAACGCCGGGCATCCGCGAAAAATCCTCCGCGAGCGTTGCTTATCAACCGCGCTCAGCGACAGTCCGCGCGCAGTTTGCCTGCCGTACGAGGCCAAGTGCGAGCGGCGAAAGGCCCACGTTTCTGACGGGGCTGCCACCTGCAGCCAGCTTCGCGCGTTATCTTTTAGCGCCGGACATTCTTGCATGCTCTGTGGCTGTAGGTCGACTCTACTTCAAAGAAAGACAGTAAACGTCAGGCCAAGAAGGGCCTGCGCTTCTTAAGCTCCGCACGGCTAGTGTAACATTCTACTTTTTCTTTCTTCTCAATGAGAAAAAGCCCGTCCATTTTGCCATCGCAATAGTGCCCAATTCACTAATAACATTCACCCATTAACCTCCAATTACGAGTGCTCTTGCAAATGCCCCAAGTGTCCCAATTAAGGAAATGCGAATCAGAGACAAAGCTCGGCAATCTGTTCGTGCACGTCCTGCATGCGTGTACGCACACAGACACAGCGGCGCCGGTGCACGGTGCGGCATTCCGTCAGACGACACAAAAGCATAATTTCCGTGCAAATGAGCCCCTCTTGAATCGAGGGACACGGCGATACGCTGCTCGAGAGCCCCGACTGTCTCGCCACGGGCTCGTTGAGCGCTGCCGCAAAATGCAAGCGCCAGTGAAGGCATCCGTTAATCAGCCATATGGCGCGAGTCGCCGTTGAGCACGCAACCCGCGCTGGCAGACAGGAACCGCCCTTTTGCACATCGCTCGTCACCGCTATATCAAGTGAGTGACTGAATATTTATTAGATCTAACAGATAACCATGCCAAGGAAAGTATATGGGATGTTATATGAGAGAATCGTAATGTAAATAGGGAGAGATATAACTTGCCGTGGGCAGGATCCGAACCTGCGACCTTCGAATGACGCGTCTGATGCTCTACCAACTGGGCTTCCACGGCGGCCACCCAAGTGCCAACTATACGTCATTAATAAACAGGCCAATACTTTTTCTTAGAAAAGTATACCTCGGAAATTTCAGAGCTATCAGTCATTACCTTATCAAGCTGCTCTCATCAAAGTTTCCACAAAACTGAGCTTTAATAGTAAGTTTTAGAGAAAAAATAACAAAGTTTTAAAATTTCCGTTGGTTTATTTAAACCACCGTAGTAAAAGAAAGAAAAAAAAAGATTGTTTGCACTGCGCACGATGAACATAAAGAAAGAAAAGTACGCACAAAAACCAAGTCCACTGAACTTGGCGCATTGGTCGACCTGAACACTATCGAACTTCTTTTCCTCCTGATATCCTGTCTAGAGGATTGCAAATAACTAATTATTTCTCGCAAACAGCTTGAACGATATACCAAGGACGCGTTTAACAAATGACGAGGTGCGAAGTCAGCCATTCGCCATCTCAACGTAGCTACAGATGATACATCATTACCTTAAAGTTACAGCAAAAATAAATAGCGGTTCCCAAGCACTCCCTGCAAGTTTAAGACATGCAATTGTACGGATCAAATGCTGCCAGACCAAAACTGTCTTAAAAGCCTTATATACGCCTCAGAATATTGGCAAATTTTATAGAGATCCAGTCAACCCACAAGGGCGCATTACTTTCGTCGGGAGCAATCACATTTTGTTTCACAACTAATCTATTGCATTTGCGTTAGCAGAAGAAAACACTCGATTTGTAATCGGGCATCACGCAAAAAAACGCAATGTTTCTGAGGCAAAGAATGCGGCAAAAGCTAGCTCCAGGCCTGCTGCTATAAGAAATGGCGACAACTCTCACTCCAGCATTTTTTTTTTCTTTTTAAACTCCTCGGGTATAGTGAACTATAGCCCCGCGATACACCGGATGTGTCGGGCGGGTAAACAAGCAAGTGGCTGTGGGGAGCCGGAATCTGGCGCATACATTAGCCGCTGCCGGAATCCGCACGGCTGCCAGAAATAAAGACTAAAAGCATGCGTCGTTTTATTGGCTACCGTTTCCTCTTATACTGGCGCCATATCACGCCTCTCGAAGCGATGCCTGCCTTGTCGGTACATCTTGCCTCAAGCAATCACTCGTTCGTTATGAAAACTGATGTGGAGTTTCAATCCGTGATGACTGTGCGTGAGCGATTAAAGATGCCCCCGAGGATGTTTCGCAAATCACGGACGCTCCTCGTACACACGCCGCGGGCAGATCACCTACCCACCCTAGCAGAGCATGTATAGCGGATTGAACGGTCCTTCGGAAGCTTAAAAAGTGTCAGCACTCTTGTTCAGTTACAGCCACTGTGTTACATGATGATGGCAAAAATATGACTCGTACAGGTTATATATTCGTGCAGGTTCGTGCCGTTCGATCAAAACACACTTGCGTGTTTTTATCTATACAGTAGCCACGCGGTACACGTACAACATGCATCGCATTACATCATACAAGCATGGCTAATCGCAAGATACAGTCCTATTGAGAGACAACTTCGGATCACTAGCGCGGTGCCGATACATACGGCAGGCAGCGTTGTTCCTTGTGACGAATATATACGATGGAGAACTGGGCAACTTGGTGCCCGCGTAAGGAAAACAGCGCAAATACAACGAGCACTAAGAGAACTTTACCTGAAAGGTTTACTGAAAGAGCAGCTTAAAATGATATTAGCTGTGCATGCTCTCAATAGGCTTATACAGCTCCGCCGCGATGGTCTAGTGGCTGAGGTACTCGGCTGCTGACCCTCAGGTCGCGGGATGAAATCCCGGCTGCGGCGGCTGCATTTTCGATGGAGGTGAAAACCCTGTGGGTCCGTTTGCTTTGATTTGGTGCACGTTAGAGAACCCCAGGAGGTCTTAATTTCCAAAGTCCTCGACTACAGCGTCTCTCATAATCATATGGCGGTTTTGGGACCCACATATCAATACAGCAGGGCTTACCCCCCCCCTCCCCCCACATACACAAATTAACTTATCGCGATAATCTTTAACTGTAGAGATGGATGAAGTCTTAATCTTAACCCAGGGCAGTTGACGATTAGAGTATATATAGTTTAAAAATAGTGCTGGCCATGCAACTGTTATGCGACCTGCATTATGCATTTTATAAGCCTCAACAGCGCCCTCGTGTTGTGTCCACTTTTTCCGTAGTCCTCGTGTTATACGTGGTATGCACTTGACGTCAACAGCGACGAGCGCTTATAGCGTCGGGGTCTTCATTTTGAATGTCCGCGCACTCTCGCCGCCCGCGCTGTCTCCCGAGATCGGCACGGCGACCTGGATGACCTCCGGAACACCTCCTGCGCACGGACAGCCCGCACGAAAAAGACGCACAAAATGGCGCGCCGACCCTGTCGTCGGCTTGCTAAACAAGGCCCAGTGCGTAACTCGCATTTGCAATGTTTCACTTGTATATCCGCTATGGTTCTTTAAGGCGCCAGTTTGGGACGAAGGCACAGACATTTCTTTCGGGTTCCCGAAGATACCACCCACATCGCGAAAACGGGTCCACGGCGAAACGAGTTTCACCCACCTGGAATCAAAAAGCGCACGCTACTACACGTCGGCATCGCGCCTCCGCGTTCCATCGCCACACGGCGGCGTTGGCGCGCCAGCCACGGGACAAATAAGAGCATCAGCGAAATACGTCATGCAGGACGCAATGCAAGAAAATGAAAATAGCGGCGAAGGAAACACGTCGGCGGTGATCCACGATACGTGTACGAGTGGGACGCGAGTGTGGGCATTCCGATAGAACGAGGAGAGATACTGACCTCCAGGAAGGTCCAGTGCTGCTTGCGAGAAAAAGGAGACACGCAGTGAGTGCAAGCGGCAAACGACAGGCGGCCCACTCACCTTGATCAGATGCTTGTTGACCCACTTGGTGAAGGTCTTCTTCTGGATCGCGTCCCGCTCGTCTGCACGAGAAGAAACAATACCCGTCAGGACACGCACGTCGATCTCTCTGTATATACAGGCGAATGCCGACCGCGCTAATGATGCGGAAAAGGGGGCGACTCGTTTAAAAACACTGACAATCTCATCAAAGCAAAGGAACGGAGAACTTTTGAGTCGTCGCCACATCTCGAGATCATGTAGCACCTGAAGACAGATTGCCGACGTCCGCTTTCATCGCAAATCGATCTTTCCCTTTCCTGGAAGTGCTCTTACCTTCAAGTTTGTTTGTTTCAATAAATTCAGTTGATAGTTTGCGCTCTCGCATTATCCACTTCGTTTCGTGCCTTCTCCCTAACTTCGCAGCAGTTTTTTTTTTAAATCATGAAGAACCAACTAGCCCAATACTACAAAAAAAAAAAGGTTGCAGCGGCTACAACAACATGAAACCTTGTTCAATCACGAATGTCCCTTCAATCACTCATGTCTAAGATCACGTGTTACGCGACGCCAACAGGTAGAAAGAAACATGTTGCGCGCTTGCTGTTATGGCGGAGCTGACTACCGGATTTAAATGCACATATACGAACCCCATAAAGTGGATGACCGCTGCGGTAAATGGTGATCAATTCGTCGTAAAAAATATTTTTTTTCCCGGCCAGCGGCAACTTTTCTTTCTTTTCACTTACATTACGATTTGCTGCGTACTAATTACATGTGTACTTCTTCGTCTGGCCTCTTCTTTTTCGCGCTGATTGTTTTTTCGATAATCTGTTAGTACTCATTAATGACGTTTCTGTTATTAATGCTCCTTTTCTGAATGCCCACGAAGTAAGTTACCAAGTCAGCTTAAACAACGATACATGAAATGAGCAATAAGAATACATCAGGTTGCACAACCATTGGTAACGAATAAAAAACTGCAACAAGTCAAATATAAGTCACCTAACTAACGAAATATTAAAGCAACAACAAAACAGTTGAACGCAACAAACTGATATATAAATCGTTCATAGTTACGAACAAATCACCATGACGTAACTTATTCGCGACGTGTTTTTAACATATCAAACACATGTTGCTACACAAGACGATCTGTATAGCGCGTCTTACAATCGAGGAAAATTTCGGGTGCGTTACATCAGCGCTTGAAGACATCTGCGCGGCATCGATCTTTCTCGCTTAAAAAGTATCAGCACATTCCTCCACATAGGGGCAAAGAAAAAGAAATTGTCGGCGCTACGACACCTGAAACAAAAGTTCTCGCGACCGGCATTTCAGGTTTCTCTGGATTCCCGGCGGAAAGTTTGCACTCAATGTCCGAGATGGAATTTGACCGAGCATTAACAAAGCCGACTGCTAGCCGTTTACAGCACTCATTATGCATACACGTGACACACGCTTAGAGAAAAGCTCGGAGTTAATGCACCTTGTAAAGCCAGCTGCATAGCCACATAGCGAAAACGGCCACGGATTTTTTCGCTTTCGATTAGGTATGCCTTACCCTCAATCTAGTCCAAGACCAGACCTATGCATACTATGCATAGGTCGCATGCTCTGAAGCTGGAGTCCGTAATTCAGCCCCTCCCTCTCCTCCAAACAAACACTTCAATTTTCCACCAAACTCGCGATATGGCTCACTCAAGTTACTCGCCGGAACATGACAAGCCCTAGACGGAATTAACCAAGTTGGCTTCGAAAAAGCTCACCAGATAATTTCCCAACTTTCTTTCTCTATTTCAATGCCTCTTAACATGCGCTATTAAACCCGTACAGAAGACGATCGAAGGAAGACAAGACCCGCGAAGACTGGCAACTGAAAGTTTTGATCGTTCATGGATGACATATGATATATACACTCTAAACATGTTAACCGATAAATAATTGCATAAATTCAAGGGCTCGTTTGCTTTGTTAGACACAATACTGATGACAATGTCTCTTATTTCTCATTAATATGACCGATAACTGTTATTTTGTGCAGCTACGAAAACAATAGGTTTGAGTGCATACATTGTAATATCGGTGCACAAAATCACATTTACCGGTTACCAAGTTTAGAGTGTACAGTGAACATCAGGAGAATCGAGATTGCCCCCGTGTTCAATAGCGCCATTAATATGCCTCTAAAATGAATGTTAACCAACTAGTCCGACTTCGTGCGTTATTTCTCTCTCTCCCTTAATCTCTTTCTCGGCAACTCCGGCAGGGGGTAACCAGGCGACACGATCCCGTACGCCGCACTGCACGTGTTCGCGTCTTGTCATATCGCGGCCACGCCCTCCAGGCGGCGCCAAGTGTGACAAAGCGTGACCCACTTGTGACGCAGCCATGCGTTAAAGAAAGTAGCACACTCCCCGCCGCGTGGTTAACAGCAGTGCGCTCGCACGTGTCATTGCTTCCGAGATCGGACGGCGCAGTGTGGGTCCGCCAGTCTCGGAGGCCACAATGGCGCCATAAAACTTCAAGGCACCCAAGCACGCTCAATACGCGCTACAATCGAAAGAAGTACCATACGTAACTTTTTTCAACGACTTGGACCGGTTTCGTTGAAAGCACATTAGAAGGACACTAGAGTGAACCGATAATTCAATTTACAAAGGTAAATTATACTTTAGATTAATTAAATCCACCACCACACCCGAAGGAGCGTCTAAATGAGTGGTACGTGTAACGTCCATATCTGCTTTCGCTCCCCGTCAAAGTTGTTCAACTCATCCACCAAGTCCACGTAGCAAACCTCGAATATACGACAGTCTTTCTGTCGCAAGTGGCGAAGCTCGACGCCCCAGCGGACAATCGCATGCAGACTCGAAGTCGTTCGACGAATGTCCAACCAACCGACGCACTCATTGTGGCAGAACGAGCGTAAGACGACACGAGGCACGCGGAAGACAACCGGCTCCAACGGACGAGAACGCAGTCGAGTATGATGCGAACCAAATCGCGATTAGAGCCTGCGGAGTGAGTATACTATACGTCACCACACGTCAGCCGTTCTCGCTTCGTGAAACGTCGGAGGCCCAAATCCTCGGTGAGCAATGCCCAAGCACTCGCGTGCAGCGTCGATTCTCCCCTGTCGCGTGAATACTATGGCTGCGGAGAAATCAGAACCGCGTCACATGAGTGATTCGTCCGCGATAACGTGCGTCGTGTGTGAACGGACATGCAGACGACGTTCCGAGCCGCTCCAAGATTGGAAAAAAGTTATAAGGAAAGCCGCAAGATGGCGGAAGGGTTAAAAAAAGGGGGGAAAGAAGAGAACCACACGTTTGCAGCACGAAGCCACAAGGAAATCCGCGCGGATTTCTCAAACAGAAAAGCTTCTTAGTTGCCGAAAACATTCATCCTGGTCCGTGGTTTGAACCCGCAACCAACGCCTTTCCGGGGCGGTAGATCTACCAAGTGACCTAATCAGGAAGCAAGCGATTGAGGGCGAATTCATGGGCAACTCGAAGCCCAATGGATTGTCCCTGGGACTTGGGGCTATAAACGGGTGGTTGTCTTCGTTCCGTTTTTCGCTCCAAGATTGTCCAATCAGCTTAAGCCCAAATCGTGGCAGAACGAGCGCATGATGATACGAGCCATGCGCAAGACAACCTACTCCAACGGACGAGAGCTACGTTGAGAATAATCCTGCGCGTTCTGCGCAGCTTAAAGGAGCCTTCCCCGCATGACAGCAGGCGGCACCCCCTCTTCGTACTGCTTTTTCGCACGGTTCACGCGCAGTGTTGTGGAAACAACACTGTCTGCCGCATTAGTCAGGAAGGTGAAAAAAAAGAAAAAACGAGAAGACTGCCGTGTCACGCCACTATCAATCACGGCCTTCCCCAGTCGTTTTCGTCCGTACCCGGTAAACAGGTTATTTCAACATCACGTTGCAGCATCCACTGTAAGCAGCTGCACTGCAAGACCTTTTTTATTTAATTTTTCACTCGCAGCAACGGAGCACGCAAGCAAATGCACTTGCCGACTGTACAAGTGCTTAAGAACAGGCGCCATCATTTACGCATGGCCTCTGAGATGGCGGGTGCCGCGGAGTTCATGCTTTACGTAACAAAAACGGTAATGCCAGCGAAATGAGGGAGACAGTATCATTTGCAAATGACTTTTTTTTTTTGATAGCAGAGAATGTGACAACGGGATGCGAACAAGCATAACACTGGAACGAAAGCCAAGGGACAAGCGCTTTTTTTATTTTATCCGAGTGAACTTGCGAATGAGTTAACCAAAGCTGGTCAAGATTAACACGGAGCCCTATATTCAGTTAGACATCTGTAAACGAAAAGATGATCTCTTTTTGTCAGTATTTTTTAAATTGCGCTACTTTATATTTATATGTCATTTGGCTTCTGCTTTTCGCCTTATTTAGTTCACCACACACGACCGTCATAGAACGTGGGCACCGGGACCGACTCAGCACGACCGTGCCTAGCTACCGAGGAGGCTGCCAATGAAATCGCCAGTTGCATTCGTAAAAAGGGCCCCCAAGAGCTGCGCGTGAAAGAAAGAGAAAGCGACCACTGAATCACCGCAACGGGATGAATTCAAAGACGCCCCTCCTCCTTTTTTTTTTTTTCTAGCGTTGCCAACGGAGGAGAGAGAATGGCGGGGAAATTAGCTCCGCCGGTACCTGACACAATGTTGTTCTTTTTCTCACGCACTGTCGCAACAGGTGTGCCCGAGACTCCACCCACGCAAACCACCTCGACACAAAAACAAACAGAAGGAATCCGAAAGGCGGGAGTGAATACATAAAAAAGAAAAAAAAGGGGGGGGGGGGGCTCTGCAGCGCCACGCCTCGACGGAAACGAGAAGGCGGTGCGACGCGATGCCACTGCCGCCGATGCACGTTCACGCAAACGGTACACTTCAAGTTGCCTCCGCACGCGTGACTGTCTCGTACGACGCGTGCCCGCGATTATTATTATTACAACCGCAGCATGCACATTTGCCTCGCGTCGTGAATGGGGATTGGCCGCCACCATCCGCATCGTTTCTCGTTGCAGCACGCATGTGCCCTCTCCGTTCGTAGTTCCTCCATATGCAAAGGTCGCACGAGGTCATAACGATAGAGTTTCCCATAAATACACTAAAGGTAACTTTGGCGCTAGTATATATGGTAGCTGCAACGCGCGTCGCTTCAGCGAGCACGGGAAGGGTGGTGGTTGTTGTTAGTGGAAGGAAGAGACGCCTAATTTCTGCAGCCCTTAAGGGAGCGCGGGTGCAGCGTCTTGCAGGGGGATGGGGAAAGGGGAATACAGAGCAGGAAAGATGGGGAGAGCAGCAGTCAGCAGATCGCAATGCAGGGAAGGGGGCAACTGCCGCAGCAGCAACAGGTACCAGTAGTGGGCGAGGCTCCTATAAAACGTCTCGATAGTAGGAGGGTACTTTTGCCAAAGCAGGAGGGCTCTTAGTTGAGAATGATGGGCAATACCAGCGCCTCCTCTATTGAAGTACACGGATTTGTCTCATTTTCGTACTTTCTGATCCCGTTGGCTTCGCGTGGCTTGGAGCCGCTTCGTAATTCCACAATTGAACTTCACTACTTTAACCTTTTAGGCTCACCATTTCGAATCGGCTCACGAAGTTCATAACAATACGTTCTTTCATTCAAAACAAAACCGAAACACAGCAATAGACGAATTCACCGCCCGGAAGTACGACGATTCCCATGGTCGCCTAATGATCGCAGCGCCAGAGTCCCCCTATTGTTAATTTTAGGAAACTCTATGATCATAACCATCCCGACCTTTCCCTAACTAACCGAAGAACGGCTCCGCGACTTTCCGCGTCCGCTACTGAAAAACCTTCCATGCGCAGTGCTCACAAATTCAAATGCGAAATGTGTGTGCGCGCGCGTGCGTGCGTGTATGTGTGTAACGACTTGTATAAACAATTTTTCAAGATAACCGGCCACGTGGCGATGAATGTAGTCTCTAAAAATAATACTGGTTCTGATGATCAACGCATTCGAGTCGAAATCACACCCATATCAGCCGATCCAAAGACGATTCAGTAAACAAAATTATGTGCGTTACTTAAATTGTCCCGTTTGAATCCGTGAGTACTGTACATATTTTAGAGTTGGCTAACATTGTTTAGCACCAAAAAACCACACTTAAATAGCTTTTTTTATTTTTAGGGGCGAGGCATTGCATGTTGTCGACTCTCTCTGTCCGCTGTCACAGTATATACAAGACCATTGCTCTAGTCGAAACAAGGGTGTGCATGTTGCATTTACGATTATAAAGTCTCAGATAAAAGGCATATTGTTGCCACCGGGGTTTCCAGACACCGGGGGTCCGGGATGAAGTTGTCGAGGCAGGAGGAAGAGAGACTTGAAGAGGGTTTATTTACAATATATACATTGCGAACTCCCTACACGGTGAGCCCTCAAACGTGGCAGGCCTCTACATGACTCCTAACATAGCGCTCCATGGTGCTTGGTTCTACATGGTTCTGCTCGGTTCTGCTCTGTTCTGCCTGGTTCTCTTCTCGAAAAAAAGCACACCGAATGAGCCGTGGGGGCTCATTATAAAGGGTCTGTCCTCCCCAGATCCCTAGATCGGGGACCGCGTACAGAGGGCACCGTCCAACCACGGATCACACATTACCCGCGAGGGTGACGAGCACGCACGGTCCACGTGAACGTTCAAAATTGAAGCGTGGTCACTGCACGGCCATGGGGCACGAACGTGGCTCCTCCTCGTCAAGGGGTGTCGCTGGGCGAGGGGTCTGAAGTTGATGACTGCATCCATCGAAAGGGCCGCCGTAAACAAGCTTCAAACGGTCGCCGAACGACTCGTTCAATTAGCGGGACGATTTCCGGCCGCCGCCGCCGCCGTCATCTTCCAAAGAAGAAGCTGCACTTGTGGTCTCCCGAACTGCTCACGGTGTCGTGGCGGCAAGACGCCGCACCCTCCGGCCAGGGGGGGAACAATACACGGCGGACACAGGCCGCCAACCCGTTTGGCGACTAAAAAGGAACATCAAAAGGAACGCCGATCCATTGTCAGACCTGGCGCCGGTCCTAACAGTAGGCAGCCGGTCGTTCGGTTTGGTTTGAAGATTAAAGGAGCGCCGCTCCCTCTTCAGCTCCGGCGCCGGTCACAACAGCTCGTCCGCCGGCGGGAGAAGCGACCTGAGGGTGACCAGCTGCACAGGTTGCTCGAAGTGTCGCTGTGTAGTGCTGTCTTCCAGGCCACTGCTGATGACGCTCAGCCAAGGACTCTTTCCCTCTCGTTCCTTGTGGCTCCCCTCTGGGAAAAGCATTCATACACACCACCACAGGCACGGGAGAGCACCCTGCCCGCACTGAGACACGTCGAGTCCGACAAATTATCCAAAAGCAACCTTACTTAAGCAGTATTACCAAACACAAAGCAGCAATCGGGACGTTTCTCTGAGGTTTCACCAAAACTCCTAATCCCGATCCGATAATAATCTTCCCATCAAACTGCTTTCAAGAAAACTAATTGTCAAGTGATGCGCTCACCGTGGCATACCCGAGTGCCTGCGTGAGTAATCCGCCGTAACCCACCAGGTATCATACTCATAAAATGAAGCATTTTACTTCACGCTATCTTTAGTTCCCGAAATTTAGTGCCGCCAAAGCCAGTCGTCAATTCCTCTTGAGAAGACGAAAGCATAACTGCCGTGCTGCACCTGCATTAGGAACCTCTTTATTATACATCCGCAAACGCACATCACAGTGCGCCTGCCTGGAGGAGATACCACCTAACCGTTCCCTTGCTGTTGCCACTTTCACAAAGCATACATATAAACTCACGAGCTAGCTTTTCTTACACACCGGACACATGCGAACAAAACATTAAATGAACAACAAAAAAAGTTTCGCATGAATCCTGAAAAATCTCGCAAGCAATAACTTTGCGTCTCTACGCTCAGTCATAATTAGTTCATAACGTTGCTCCTGCTCATTTACACGTATCTACCATGACGCAGGCTCCTATGCGTGTCGTTTATGCAATCGCACAACGCTTACCTTAGCTAAACGTACAACGCCCAAGAAATGAACAAAACCAAAAAATGTGTTACCTAAACACTATTTGGTAGACGAGATTCTTAAAAAACACATTAAAATCCAAAACAACTTAAACAGTCAAAAGCAAATTTCAAAACAAATAAATCCACTAATGACCATCGTCAAAAGCTCACGGATGTCTACTCCTTTTTGGGACTAACGCGCGGTGTCGCGTCCTGTGGGTCTTTTTAGGCGAACGGGAAATGGAACAATGGCAAAACCCATTCGCTTCGCCTCCGACCCCCGCAAAGCTCTGCGCTGACAACCTGCGTTCTTACTCTCGCTGAGTACCTCGCACTCCCGCAGTCCATCAAACATGCCGTCGATAGAGCGACGAAAGGGTCTGCCTTTCTACCCAACGTGCTTTTTTTTTTTTTTTCGTTTGTCCGGCGGCTCGGACGCATACAAACCAACTCCGGTGCCGATGACAAACGCCTAATTCTGTACGCTCTAATGCGTGTCACTATCCTTCCAATAGATCTATACAACGCATATAGGCTACCAAAATGATAGAGCGCTAACGAAAACAAAGTACAAACGAGTTATTTACAAAATCATAAAAACAAACAAAATGTTCCTTTCAACAGTCCCGAGTCGACGTTTTCCGAGAGGCTAACAGCTGTTCGCAACAACTCTGAGTCGAACTCGCGGTGGTCGCGCCCGGAACGATTTTCTCGAGAAGCGGGGTCTACAACACGCGTCAATCGCCCTGCTACCGAACCCCGCGACGTTCCTCGAAGCCGACTTGCTGTCGCTTCCTGCCCCTCGAAAACCACCGACTCTTTTGCCCCGCACCCCGTCCAATGCACCGCGAGAACAACGGAAGGGTCTCTTGCCCCTCGACCACTTACGCACACAATGCGCTTCTCTTTTCTTTGTTCTCTGGCCGCTTGGACGCTTGCGATACGGCAACTTTCTTGAAATTTCGCTCCGCCATTTGAATACATTCCTCAAACGCGTCGCGATTTTTGCCTGCCTGTTTTTACGGCGCTTTCTCCGTTTTGCACGTCTCTTGGTGCCGTCTACGGAGCCTTTCGCCCATCTCTGATGCTCACCAGCACCCACATGCTCATCTGATTTTTCGCGCGGACTGTCTGGATAATTGCCTAGCAATCTATCCTTCAAACACTGCCGCGTACGATGCGCTTTCTTTTCCGGCGGTTCGGACGCATACGATACAGACCCGTCAGAGATGACAACGGCACTTTTCTCGCGATTTTACCACGCCGTTTGAAACCCTTACTCAAACGCGTTGTGCTCATCTCGAGCTTTGCCTTTTTGTTGCCCTTCGGACGCTTTCTCCCCTGTGCACGCTTCTTTGTGCGGACCTGGGAGCCTTTCGTCCTACTCTGACGTTCTTCATCACCGATATGCTCCTCCGCCATCTCGCGCGCCCAGTCCTGATGATTGCCTATCAGTTCATCGTTAGACCGCGGCCGCGTAGATTGCGCACTTCTGTTCCTTACTCTCCGGCCGCTCAGACGCATGCGATTTAAGCCAGTCAGAGAAGACAACGGGCCTTTTCTCGCAAATCCGCCACGCCGTTTGAAGGTCCTCGTCAAACGCGCCGCGCTGATCGCGAGCCTTGCCGCGCTTCTGTTTTTCGGACGCTTTCTCCGTTTGGCACATTCCTTGGTGCCAAACCTGGAGCCTTTCGTCCGCCTCTGACGCTCATCAACATGGTCTACAGGGCTGCAAGGTTCGATGGAACACTCTGTTAATCTTAACTTCGTTTCCACCACCACGGAACCCTCACACCCTGCTGTGACCGCGAGCTCTTTTCCCTCAGAATGGGTTAAAACCTGTTCCATTCCCTTACAGGCACTAGCCTTCTCTTTGGCCTCAAACGGCACCGCCGCTATATCTACAGATATCAGACCCGCAGCACTCTCTTCGGCCCTAAACGGCACCGCTGCTGAAACGCACCGTTCGTGCGGTACATCTGCAAATTTCTGACCTGTAGCCCTCTCTTCGGCCTTAATCGGCACCGCCGCTACGTCGCACCGTTCGTGCACTTCATCTACAGATGTCTGACCTGTAGCCTTCGCTTCGGTCTTAAATGGCACCGCCGCTACATCGCACCGTTCGTGCGCTACATCTATGGATTGACCACTCTGCTGCAATGCCACCAATTCACAATTAAGCCTTTCTATCTCTTCATCTAATTCCTGCATCCTTTTTATATGTTCTTCATGCCTGCGCTCAGCTTCCAATTCCTCCTGGCGCCATCTTTCCTTTCTTTGCGCCCTTTGTACTTCCTCCTCCTGGTCCAATAAGTACATATTCCCGAAGTGCTCGATTTCCTCATTGTCACTATTGCTTTCGAGAATCACTTCGCGGAGTTTAGAAGCAGGCATATCATCATTAAAATCTAGCTCCAGATCCCAACACAGGTTCAGCAGGTCCTCTCTTGTCAATCTCGTAAGATCCATGGCGACTACTTTGCTTTGGCTCAGCTGTGACAAAACACAAACCCACCAGCGTCTCAATTCTGGGTCTAGAGAAATTGAAGCCTGGCAAATCTCACAGCGGAGACCACAAGCTTAAGCACCCAAGTAGCACTACGTGGCCAACGTCCCTCTCTACTTTTTCTTGTTAATTTTTCACTCCTGCTTTTTACAACATCCTAAAATTTAACCCGCAACGTACCCTTAGAAATTTTGAAACATTACCACTTGTTCCTATTGAATCATCTAAGCTTTCCTGCTTTAGCGTACTTGCTCAGATAATCATCCAGTGCTGCCCTGTGCTGAGATAACAACCACAGTGGCCAGGCAGTTGTTGGTTATATCTATCTTTTAACGAATCTAGGCTAAAAGACTCGATATATCTCAAGCACAAAGCCAGGCACTCACCCCATTACGTGCGGTGGTGGTACGCTGCTTCGATCCCGCCGAGTTCCAGGGCTTTCGGCTGGCCTCCGGTACATGTCGCTCTCCGTCGCAGACTCGTATCCCACCTCTGCCAACCAGCTGTTGCGACCGGGGTTTCCAGACACCGGGGGTCCGGGATGAAGTTGTCGAGGCAGGAGGAAGAGAGACTTGAAGAGGGTTTATTTACAATATATACATTGCGAACTCCCTACACGGTGAGCCCTCAAACGTGGCAGGCCTCTACATGACTCCTAACATAGCGCTCCATGGTGCTTGGTTCTACATGGTTCTGCTCGGTTCTGCTCTGTTCTGCCTGGTTCTCTTCTCGAAAAAAAGCACACCGAATGAGCCGTGGGGGCTCATTATAAAGGGTCTGTCCTCCCCAGATCCCTAGATCGGGGACCGCGTACAGAGGGCACCGTCCAACCACGGATCACACATTACCCGCGAGGGTGACGAGCACGCACGGTCCACGTGAACGTTCAAAATTGAAGCGTGGTCACTGCACGGCCATGGGGCACGAACGTGGCTCCTCCTCGTCAAGGGGTGTCGCTGGGCGAGGGGTCTGAAGTTGATGACTGCATCCATCGAAAGGGCCGCCGTAAACAAGCTTCAAAACGGTCGCCGAACGACTCGTTCAATTAGCGGGACGATTTCCGGCCGCCGCCGCCGCCGTCATCTTCCAAAGAAGAAGCTGCACTTGTGGTCTCCCGAACTGCTCACGGTGTCGTGGCGGCAAGACGCCGCACCCTCCGGCCAGGGGGGAACAATACACGGCGGACACAGGCCGCCAACCCGTTTGGCGACTAAAAAGGAACATCAAAAGGAACGCCGATCCATTGTCAGACCTGGCGCCGGTCCTAACAGTAGGCAGCCGGTCGTTCGGTTTGGTTTGAAGATTAAAGGAGCGCCGCTCCCTCTTCAGCTCCGGCGCCGGTCACAACAATATGCAGTACTCAAAACACTCCTGAAATATCTCAATAAAAACGACATCTATTATTAATTACAGGCACTATGTTCCCAAAATCAACAAATGCGGCTATGACAATTCTGAAGGATGTGCACAGTGGTGTGCGGAAGGTGTAGTGCCAGACAGTTCGTCTTCAGCGAGAAACCCAAAAGAAATGCTTTCGTAGTCAGATACAACTTTAGAAGTCCACGCCATTTCCTCTTAAGAGGCTAAATAAATGTTCCGATTACGATACGAAACAAAGTACAAGCACAAACCCTCTTTACTATAGAAGCGGCATCTACGTAGACTTTGTGGGTCTACGTGTCTCATCTACGAGGACTACTGTGTTATGCAGTATACGATGTCTCGAAACGTTCTCGGATGCATTTGGCTAGCTGTAATAAGGAAGGGAGAACGGAATACAAAACTCAAGACAATATACGAATTATAACAAGAGCATTGAAATAGCGAAGCATTATAGCAAAATACATTTGTATACACTTTACGTCGCTCAATTTCCATTCGCAGTGGTCAAGCGCGGTCGACGTACGGTGACACCCGGTACGACGCCCAGTTCTTCGTCATGCTGCACATAATAGTGGAGGTGATTTTTTGCTTGTAATCCGTATTGTGACATTGTGACATGCGTGCTGAAAATAAACATGATTTCTATCCGAGTTTCGTCCATCATTACTGTCAATAAGCTTAATTTTTTCGTATTATTGCAAAGTAACTCCCTCCTCCTTACGATATGCCGTGCGGCCCACGAGGGGCCTCCTCAGATGGTTGCCGACTCTTGTCCCGACGCATGTCGACAACGGATGAGGGCACTTTTCTTCAAGGTCCCGAGGCTGATGACCCAGTAGCATGCAGGATTTCAGTAAGGGGAAAGAAGGGGGAAGTAGACAGCTCGCGTAACGTGCAATTCTCCATGCTTCGGCAGGACGAATCCAAGAACAAATTAAATGCCAAATGACAATACCGCGGATGCTGATGTTCGCCAGGGTTTTATAGAAAGCTCTTGAAAAGAGTTTCTTAGCGCTAAGAAGCAGTTGTGCAATGTATACAGAGCACGAAGAATCTCACCTCAAGCTACCTCACATGAATCGCAATGACACGTCAACAGAACCCTAAAAGGTATACGTTGGCCTTCCCTCAAAAGCGTGAAATCGTGGCCTAGTTGGTATGTAATCATAATGCCAGATTTTTTTCTTTAGCGCACGAACATAGCAAAAAAAAAAAAGGAACAGAGTAGCAGAAAGAGTGCTGACTTCCAACTCTGCAAAATAAAGTTGGAAGTCAGCGCTCTTTTTGTCGATTCTGTACTTTTTTTTTCCTATTATGGGCAGAACAGCGCACAAACTCACGGGACGAAGAGAAGAAACACAAACTTTGTTCCGTGAGTTTGTGCGCTGTTACTGCCCATAATGTATCACCAACTAGCCCAACTATCAGTCCTGCTTTTTTTCCTATGTTCGTGCGCTGAAACCCAAATTACACACATGATCCAACGCATCACCAATCGCAGGAGAGGCCTCTGTGAGAAGGATGTCCTCCGCTTAGTACAAGCACTCATAGTTACTCGGCTCACCTATCATATTCCCTTTCACAATCTCACGCTAGCTCAAATCAAAAAGATGGACATCCTTCTACGGACAGCTGTGAAGGCGGCTCTCGGCTTGCCTCCACACGCATATACACAACGCCTCCTTCAATTAGGAGTCCACATCGCCGTAACCGAACTCATCGAGGCCCAGCACAACAGTCAGCTCCAACGGCTCAGGCAGACCCGTCAGGGCTGCGCCATCCTGTCTCGTCTTGGCTACCCGATTCCCAAAAAACCCGCACAAGTACCGCGACATAAACTTGCTTCTACTGTCCACGCACTCATCAAAGTGCCTCTGATTCCACGCTATATGAATCCCTCCCGCCACGCCGGTCGTCGACGAGCCCGAGTTCAGGCTATGACACGCGTCTTTGGTGATGGTACCTCAGACTTACAAGTACTTTGCACTGATGCAGCCCGCTACTCAGAGAAGTCATGACACAGACGCCCTTGTGGCGTCTGCCACACTTCGCACACTTCGCTCTGCCAGACCACTGACAGTGGTCTGGCAGAGGAGGGAGCTCTCGCTCTGGCAATCATTCACGCTACGACACTGTCACATGACTCCCCTGTCACTATTGTAACAGATTCACAAGCTGATTGCCGTGCTTTCGCTCAAGAACTTGTGGCTCCACTCACACACAATATCCTCTCTTCTGTCTCACCATCCACATTACGTCCTGTGCGTATCGTCTGGACTCCTGGACACGCCTCTCTCCATGGTAATGAACGCGTTCATGTGGTTGCCCGAGAGCTCACCGGCCGGGCTCCATTGGAAGAGCTGTCCAATCCAGACGACGCATCGACAGAACCACTAAACTACAACGCTACGCTGGAGTACTACTGACAGAGCCGTTACACGTATTCTCCCCCTCATCCTTCACTTAACAGAGCAGATGCTATCGCTTAGCGGCAACTACAGACCAATTCATTTCCTTGCCTTTATATGCTAAATCGCTTTCATCCGACTATCTACCCCTCCTACTGCCCCTTCTGTGGATCCGTACCAACGGTGTACCACTCCACGTGGGAATGCTCTGCCCCACAGGGCGTTCCTCCCATTCCCAATCCCACCCCTTCCTCTTGGGAGTCTGCACTGCTCAGCTTACGCCGGCAGGAACAGCAGCAGCTGGTCCAGCGGGCTCGCAGGGTCGCGCAAGGCAATGGAGCCCTGGACTGAGGGCCCCCACCCAAAGAAGGCTCAGTGTGCATGTGTTATTAATAAATGTTTATTCTCTCTCTCTCTTTCTCTCTCTCGTGCGCTGAAAAAAAAACCCAACCGGTATGACTTCCATGAAATCCTTTCTCACCCACCACCCTCATCCTGCAATGACGTATTCAATAGAGAACTTGGAATGAGTACGTTCATTCAGAATGGTTATGTTTGCCCACTACCTGAAAATAAACACGTGGAACGTTTTATTTCGTAACCAGTAAAAATGATGCCGAAAATCGATATATCAACTTGGGTCATGGTCATGCCCGAGAAACGAAAAAAAAAAAAAAACACGGGCAGCAGAGTAAAGGGCGCCAGACCGCTGCAGTGACAGCTGTCGCGAGAGTGTCACCGTTCACAGCGCTTCAAACAAACGCCGCTGCTGCCAGTGACGCGAGCATTTCTTCCACTCAAAAGAGGCGCGGAACACAATGGCCGGGACCGCACGATCGACGTGCATCGTGAAAACGAGCGTTCGCTGTATTCGCCGTTGCGTGAACATTCATAGGCCGACGCATTCTTCAGAGTTTTGTTTTCCCCGCAGACACGCTGCTTGCGCCTTCTCGGGTATTTTTAAGTGCACTCGGACAGCTTCTTCTTTAATAACAAAAGAACAGCAAACTACTCAATTTCTCGATTGGAATTGAATGTTAAACAACGTTGCCTTTCTCGTACTTTCCATTGAATTCGATGTCCCATTTCAAAAGAGCGAGAGAGAAAGGAAAAAAAAGTTGGACGTTCTCGACAGCAGCGCACACAAACAAGGCGTTTAACGAGTAACGCGACCTCAACCAACCGTTAGCATCACTGGCCAATGTTGTTAAATTATTGCTAATGCGGGCTGATTCTGCGAAGGTCACTATTATTCGTTATAAGCAACATTGTGAACGTAACCTGTATCAACTGCCGAGTAGTATCTCATTTCTTTTTTAAGTTTCATTTTTCGCTTTTTTTTTAAACTTTCCGCTTCATACAATTCTTCATCGACTTTTTTTTCCTTGTCTATTTCTTTTGCTTTTCCTGTCCTTTCGATCGGTCACAACATGCGTCGTTGAAGGGGTTTTACATGGAAGCGGTCCAGGAGGACAGATGTCTTCGAACTCGCAAGTGACTTAATTAATGCACGGCTCTCCATGTAGCGACTTGTGCAAGCGCGACAGAGGGCGCCACACTTTCGCAAACAGCGAATCACGCCAGCAGACACGGGTTTGAACGAAAATAGTGTGTTTTAATAAGTTAACGCCGGTTGGGCTAACACTGCACACTGCGCGCAAGGATGCAGGACAACGCGGCAGTCCAGACACAGCCCCACAAACACATCGTCGTATTCATCTTTCTGTGTCATTTCGGCGCCCATGCTTGAGGTACCTAAATTTCTATACCCAAGAATATATATATATATAACCTGGGAGTGGCAAGTTGCTTGTCCCATTCAAAAATTAGCTTTCTATACAACAAATTCACTGAGTAACTGAGTACGCCTATACAGAAAGACAGGTCGCACACGACAAGCTTCTCGATCCGCCTTGACGCTCGTTCGCATCGATTAAGTGTTTGTCTTGGCAAACAACGAGATCGAATAAACGAGACCGTTGTTTTTCTCCCGGAGCAGCATTCCGCGTTGAACGAGTATGATTCGCCCATGAGAACAAGTTGAAACGACGGAAATACACGGGGCAACTTCTGAAATTGTGTCTCGGAGGAAAAGCGCGACTCGTTCGAGTTTCGACTTTGACGAAAGCAGCTGCCAGGCAAATGTACTTTCATTCCCCGCGAAGATATATTCTAAAGAAAAGAAGAAAAAAAATTAGGCTCTTAAAAAAAACTGGCATATTGCACTGATACGCTAAATCAAAAGAACAAGCAGAACACGGAATAGAAGCAGCGCTCTATCCGAATTATGCCCTTCAAGGTAGCCCTAATGAGACCATTGGATAGAACAGTATAAATTAACTAATTCATTAACAGACTCACAGGGTCCCTCATGCAACTGTCTAAGGCAGACTACTCGAAGGAGACCGCAATATACGGTGTGGCTATTTAACCGAGCACTTCATGTCGACGTTCGAGGCTCAGAAATTGTTGTTAGCATTCGATAATTGCTATTTGATTAACTAAAACTTCCGATTAACTTCCGCCAATTAATCTCCTACTCCCATGAGAAGCACTATCACAACAAAAGTAACTTTCAAGAAGAAACTCAATGGGGAGTTTTCAAACACGGGCCCCAAAGCCTTTGTGTGCTCGCTTTAATTGGGTCAAGCAGCAGCTAGGAGTTTTCGAATAAGGTCTGCGGCGCTTAGGACATATCCCTCGTTCTCGGTCACTCAAGTCTTAGCCGAGGGCCGTCGCTTCAATCGGTGCAGTCGTGCGTTTGACGCAAATCTTTCGGGGCACGCTTTAGGGCTCCCGCTGAATTTCAGAAATAGCGTGCCCAACGTAAAACCCAAATGCTGTTTGGGTCTCGCTCAATCGCAGTTAGCTCGACGCTAGTTCTCTGGGGCCCAAAAACGCCCGGAGCCCCTATTCGAAAAATTCCCAGTACTAACCTAATTTGCTTTGATTATAATTTCCTAAATGCACACATTTCGCTTTCCTAGACATGACGTGGTCATTCGCGCTTTCCTTTTCTGATGCCGGCTTTTCGTTCAAGGCCGCGCCCCGCAGAGACACGCAGTGCTTTCGCCTCAATAAAACCTGAGTGCACGACAAGTCCGTTGCAAGTACGCGTAGAAACGTGTAGGCGGAGTAAAGCGACGTCGTGCCAGCAGTTTTTTTTTTTTTTTTCGCTTCGGTTGAAAGCGGGCAACGGAAAGCGCAAACATTGCGAAGCCAGGGGCAAGCAGCCGGCGACCCAAGTTCTTTTCTCTCTCTCTCTCTCTCTCTCTCTCTCTCTCTCTCTCTCTTCGGTACGAAGGGTGTATGTACAGAGACATTGCGTTTACACTCCTTTACTCTTCTCTAGCTCACAACATAGGGTTTCCTATAAATAAAGAGGGAACTCTGGCGCTATAGTGCCTACGGTAGCTGCAACACAAGGCGGTTCAGCGAGCATAGGAAGGATGGGTAGTGCGCATATTGGCCTAACCTTCGTACTTTATTTATGTCCGCATGGCTTCGCCTGCCTCGAAGCTGCTTTGCCACGAGACAACAATCACGAATGGTTTATCACTTGCGCTTCACCACCGTAATCATTTAGACTCGTCAATTCGAATCGGGTCACCAAGTTAAAGACAGTTTGTTCTTTTATTCGAAACAATACCAAAACACTGCAGTATATGAAGCCCCCACTGCGCTCAAAGCCCGCCAGCACGAAAAGTAGGTAAATCCATTTACTACTCATCGTCCCCATGGTCGCTGAACTATCGCAGCGCCAGAGGCCCCTCTAGTTAACCTTAATGAACTCAAGAAAGGCGCCACAAGTACAATGAAGCTGTTTCTATACAGTAACGACAGCGCGCTCCGCATGAGGGTGTCGCGAGCCAACCTTTTTATTTATTTATTTTTATTTACTTATTAATACTGTCAACCCTCGCTTGAGGGTCATAACAGGGAGGGAGTACAATAGTAAGTACAAACAGAAAACCGAAACAACTGGCACTCAAATAGCCATGCACATAAACAAACCGAAATTGGCAGTAGTTCAATTCAACCATGACCAAAATAAGCATCAATTTCTCTGTCAAAAGATTGCACATCGGTACTATTAACAACATGATGGGGTAAACGAGTAACCTTCATAGAGTTACTGCATAGGCTACCTTTGGGTAGCAGAGCTGCGCATACCTTTTCCTTCGCCGCTCCCACCGCTATTCGGCGAGTGCTGTCACGTGGCGCAAAGTGACGTCAAATGTTCAATTTCACGCGGCGAAGCCAACTTTACGTGCACGATGGCGCGGCGACCACACGTTCTCTGCCCGCGCCGACTTCAGACCCATCGTGACTGCCTTTAGAAGCTTTTAGCTTGTACGAATACTTCTTTACGTTAACGTGTTACCATATGAAATCTACGCATGTTCGGGTCTTTACAGAACGTAAACCTTTACGTAGCGTAAACTAACCACCGGATATCCTTTACGTTTGCGGCGCTATTTCGCAAATCCACCTTTATTCGTAGGAACTCGCGATATCCGCACTGCGTAGACTCCAGACATGCAGTCAAAATAAGCAAAAGTGCGAGCACCGACAGCGATTACACTGTTTCAGCCGAATTACCAAAGCTGGAGTGGCCAGAACATCAAAGTCGCAAATTTGTTAGCCCTTGAGAGACTGGATAGGTGGCGCCATCTAGCGGGGTCCAAATAAACCGAGCAATCTCAATATTGTTATTTCAGAAACATTGTGCATCGTATGTTTGGTGTAAAAACCACGCAGCGGCGTTATTTCAAATGAGTTGCCTTTTCAATCATTTTCACCTAACTTAATTAACCTAGTTAAACGTCCCAGGATCACCACATCATAATGAGAGACGCCGTAGTGGAGGGCTCCAAAAATTCCGACCATCTGGGGTTTTTAACGTGCACGGGTCTCAAGCATTTTCGCAACCTATAATAGCAATACACCGCCTCACTTCGACCGTGCAATCTAGCTCAACGCGCACGAATACGTCTGCGGCACGCTCCCCCACCACAACATCACGCCGTATTTTTCTCCTGTGCGCGCGACGAGTGGCTTCACTGCACAGGACAGATGCTTGGGCTAGTTGGCGATTGGGAATCAACATGTTTGCACAGAGCAAGACTACGAGTAGTTGAATTTCACTAGCGCCTCGATTGTAGCCACCAATCAGTTAGCCTTCGCCTGGTTATTTCTACCCGTTTTAAAATCTATTTTGCATTCATGCACTGTCATTAAACCCCAATGCTTTGAAAAATTCGGCGCCATTATCTTCGACTATAGGGTGCAGCCGTTTACAGAAAGAACATTATCAAATGTTAAGCCGTTTCCTCCTTCACACGCACTACATACCGTGTCTGTGCCGTCGTATTTTGCTCGGTACGTCTTGGTCCGCAATATACCCATTCTAGCCTCGAAGAGCAGAGAACTACCCCGAAAATTATCGTAGATCTTTTCCCTTGCGATTTCCTGCTTGAAAGTTCGGTAGGTCTCCAGTTGGCGAGTTTGCTCAGAGCGCCCCCACGAGATTGCAGCGATAGGCTGAAACAGCCCCCCCATGCGAGGTCGAGGTGTCCACGGAGAAGTGAATTTCTAGAACAGTGATTGAGAAGGCGACGCGAATAGGGTTCTTCTCTTGAAGACGAAGTTAAAGCGTCCTACATTTTACAGTAAGGTTCAGTAGCGCAATTTTTCACATGGGCAAGAGGAATATGAAGGACACGACACTCGCTATCTTATCCCTCTTGTCCACGTAAAATATTGCGCTACTGAACCTTACTTTAAAATAATCAATTACCAACTAGCCCTGTTATCAACCTCATTTAAGCGTCCTACAGTTTTTTTTATTACGATATCAATTATATGGACACTCTCAGCTGGATTTCGCCACTGGCGTCGACGTCGGCATCGCCGTCACTCACTGTATCTATATACATTTAAACGCAAAACTAATCTAGAAAAAGACTCCAGCGCGCGAATCTAACTTGGGACCTGTAAGTCGTGAGCGCGAGGCGTTAGCCACTGAGCCACGAGGTGGTGACGGGCATCTCAGGGGGGGGGGGGGGGGTACTATCGTATTTTCAGCATTACCAGCAAGATAACGCAATGAGTGCGTGTCGCCACATCATCACGACGCGGCGGCGCGCGCTACCATCTCCCACGTGTACTTTGCGCCACGAAGAGGAGGAAGGTGGACGCTCATTCGCGCGCCCTTATCTCGTGGTGGGGTGGATCGTACGTCTTGGCTGGCTTTTGGCTATCATTGAAACGATTATGCTGTAGTTGCCGGGCGCAAAAAGGTCACTGCAATCGGTGCACAGCGCACTTTTCAGACAGAACAAAGCAGCAACTGAGACGCTTATTCGCGTTCATCTGTACCTGTGAGCACGTTTTGTGCGCCATTTGTGCGTGAGAAACACGGGACACGTTTAGATCTGCTTGCCATTCTGAGCGTGACCTTCCAATTTGTTTCTATAGTGTTCATTGCTTCGCCTCTGCGTCAAAATTGTGACGCGCGCGCGCGCGCGGGTGTGTGTGTGTGTGTGTGTGTGTGTGTGTGTGTGTGTGTGTGTGTGTGTGTGTGTGTGTGTGTGTGTGTGTGTGTGTGTGTGTGTGTGTGTGTGTGTGTGTGTGTGTGTGTGTGTGTGTGTGTGTGTGTGTGTGTGTGTAACGACTCAAAACAAGGCGCGGACTCCCCCCCCTATACCTAACCCACCACTCTAAAATGAGACTGGCTGGAATTTCCACGTCTTTAGTTTAGGACAGAACTATACGTTCAATTAAAAAATAAACAGAAAAAAATATACACAAGGGATGCCTCAGTTGTCTATGCACAGATAAAACCACTGCAACGACACCCCCCCCCCCCCTTTTCCAAACACACCGCATATATGCCACTCAGTAATAACTACTACAATCGCGAGAGGGCCGCCCTGAATGGGACGGAAGTTTGCTTCGCGTTTTTATGCTTCAATACAACAGACGACTAGATCGGCTTTTCGTAACAAAAATGTACATTAAGCATTACTTTAAAGAACACAATATTATTTCGTCATACATAAAGCAGCAGATCTCATTTGCTTAATGGATGTGCGAGTCAGAACACTTAGCTTCGTCTGCTTCATACTAAATGGTTTTCGTATGCAGGCGGCATAGTTTAAAGGGACTGTCTGCCGTCCTTCGTTGCTCTCCTGTTTTGTGTCGCAATAAGAAGCGTACCTTCTGAAGTGTCTAACCTTGCAGCGGTTTCTTTTTTTCTGTCCGCATTATGTCTCAGTCCATCAGTGGGATGAAGGCCCACAACACTGGTCGGTGCCGGTGAAAGTCGAAAACTGAAACCACGTGTGGTTTTTTCAGGCTTCATCAAGTAAATTTATTTGATGATTTGTGGGATTAACGTCCGAAAACCACCATATGATTATGAGAGACGCCGTAGTGGAGGGCTCCGAAAATTTCGACCACCTGGGGTTCTTTAATGTGCACCCAAATCTGAGTACACGGGTGTACAGCATTTCCGCCTCCATAGGAAATGCAGCCGCCACAGGGCTTCATCAAGTTTGGTTATTAATAAAACAAACATCTTAGTGGTCGTGAAGGAAAAAAAAAAGAAATCGTCTCTGGCGCAACTTAAAGCTGCCTCAAGTGCATAAAATAAAATTTCAAGTTAAACGTGTTTGTTTTTAGGCGGAATAGGTTTACTCCGAGAATTTCTTGCCCCACCAATAGATATTCAAGACTGACCACATTCGCTATGGGGTGACGCTAGCGGTCACTTTTTGTCGACTGTTCAACACCAAGTAAAAATTATAATTCCTCGTTTTTGACCCCAAAGCATGCTCGTTGCCGGCGATGCGATGAACGATCTTTTCATTTAACCAGAAATATTTTTTGCGACCGGTAGACAGTCCCTTTCAAATCGCGCGTGTCCGTGCGTGATCAAAATGACGAGCGTCTTCGCTGGCGCAACTTACGCTCGCAGAGGTTCGTGATTTACATAATTGAGGCGGTGAAATTACACACGGCGGGTAGACACGTGAATGCGAACCGAAAAACGAAACAGTACGAGATATCGACGAGACGTGTCGCTGAGTACGCTATACGAGGCGCATATATACGGACGCACCACAACGGCAAGACACCCAATGCGCACACCCTGCATCTGATCCTTCCGCCAGCGCGCAGTACCTACAGATAATCTTCGCTAAAACTACGAGAGATAAGCTTCCCCCGAAAAGCCCGCCAGTACACGTATGCGATGAAAAAATCAAGAAAATCTCAAGTCACGTATCCTGCGCCGCTTGCTGAGGCAGTCAAGATGCACCGTATTCGTGGCGGCGTGAGAACGTCACCATAACTTTCTGTGCCTCCTCCATCACAACCTCGAGCTCGATACTGTTTTATTATAATCTGTCCATTTATGATTCGCGATATTTCTAATATTCCACCCCCATAACCCCTCCCAGTTCATTTCCCAGCCT